>MJUU01043281.1:100253-137598 GCA_002080025.1 Modiolus philippinarum
AACCGTTTTGGGCCTATGGACCAAAACACAATTTAGATGTCTTATTTCGGGTCTTTAGCTTATAGCTCAAATACGATTGAAGATACAAAGAGACATTCAATACAAAAATTGTTAAGGAAGATGTGACCTTCAAAAGGAGGTCAAGGTCAAAGTTCAAGGTCACGGCCAAAAACTTTATTTCACATAAAAGAGTCAATAAATGTACATATTAAGCTTAAACTGTTGATCAATGATGAGAATATTATGACGCAACTTCCAGGAAAGACCTGGAAATTGTTTTTGATCAATCGACGTCATAGTTTTCTCAAAAAGTGTACGGTAAAAATTCAATGGAACTGATATGTATTTCAATGTAATTTAAAATTTTGATATAAATACACACAATAGAGGAAGTGCCTTACTTCATAATATATAAATAGAAATGATTTTTCTGATGCAACCACAAAGTGTGTATAGGTTAATAAAAATACTGATATCACTGATAGACAGAATCGTGACGAGTTTTAAGTCTTAATTCTTAAATCGAGGATGAATTGTTCTTTCAGAGAACATTTAAGAATTAATTCTGGTTGGGCGACTTCTGTGTTTGCTTGCAAACACATTATCACTTGTTATTATTATTATTATTTTTCCGCCTCAAAAATCATCTTGTCCAACCAAATTATCAGAGATCACTTGCCTAATCATAATCAAACTTCACAGGTAGATAGATCACCAGCCAAAGATGTGCACTTGGGTGTTGAAATTTTCCAAATGACCATCATCATTGGTCACTTTGAACTTTGACCCCAAATTTTATTATCGGATTAACTCGGAAACTGTAACAGATAGCTAATACAATGCAATGGCAAAAATGTTAGTTAGGTCATGTCCAACATTTGTTACATTTAGACCGAAACTCTATGGTCAACCGTTCAAGAGTTATGACCCTTGAAAATTTCATCATATCTTTTAAGTAGGTTTTTCTCGGAAACGGTAAGAGATAAACCCCTGAAACCTTTTCCATTCATCTTAGGTGATATGTGTTACATTTAAAAATGCCAAGGTCAAAGGTCATTGGTCACTTTGAACTTTGACCCTTGATCTTGTCATTGGATTAACTCATAAACTATAAAAGATAGCTGATAACATGTAAAGGCAAAAATGTGTATCTTGTTAAGATCTACATTTGTTACATTGGGTCCAAAGTTATTGGACCAACCGTTTTGGATCTATGGACCAACCGTTTTGGATCTATGGACCAAAACCCGATTTTTGATGTCTGATTTCGGGTTTTTTGCTGATAGCTCAAATACCATTGAAGATACAAAGAGACATACAATACAAAAATGTAAAGGAAGATGTGACCTTCAAAATGAAGTCAAGGTCAAAGTCCAAGGTCATATCTTTAACTTTATTTCGCATAAAAGTATCAATAAATGTACATATCAAGCTTAAATTGTTGATCATTTACGAACAACAATCACAAAGTTTGTACGGGTTAATTAAAAATACTGATATCACTGATAGACAGAATCACGATAACTTAAGACCAAATTCTGAAATTGAAGACTCATTGTTCTTTCAAAGAACATTAATGAATAAGTTCTGGTTGGGCGACTTCTGTGTTTGCTTGCAAACACATTATCACTCGTTATTATTATTCTCCAATGAATTTTTTTAACTTTGTCCAAACAATATCTCAGAGATGGGTAGTCCAAACTTAATGAAACTTGGCACTGTTGTGGACAACTACCCCAAGATGTGCAAGAAGGTCTTTGAATTTCAAAAATGACCACCGTCATTGGTCACTTTGAACTTTGACCTCAAACCTTGTGATTGGATTATCGCGAAAAGTGTAACAGATAGCTGATAATATGTAATGACAAAAATGTTTATTAGGCCCTGACGGACCTCTGTTACATTTGGACCGAAACTCTATGATGAACCGTTAATGAGTTATGCTCCTTGAAAATTTCGTCATATCTTTACACATGTTTTTTCTCGGAAACGGTTAGAGATAGAAACCTGGAACCTTTTCCATTCAACTTAGGTGATTTGTTTTACATTTCAAAATGGCAAGGTCAAAGCTCAGACCTAGTTATTGGATTATCTCAGAAACCATAATAGATAGCTGATTAAATGTAATGGGGAAAATGTGTGTCTTGTTGAGATCTACATCTGTTACATCGGGTCTAAAATTATTGGACCAACCGTTTTGGGCCTATGGACCAAAAAACGCTTTTGAGGTTTTTTGCTTATAGCTCAAATACCATTGAAGATACAAAAATACATTCAGCATACAAAATGTTCAGGAAGATGGGACCTTCAAAATGCGGTCAAGGTCAAAGGTCAAGGTCACACCCCATAACTTTATTTCATGTTAAAATATCAGTAAATATACATATTAAGCTTGAATGTTGGTTTCATCAATGAATCAATAATGAAAACATTATGACGCAACTTTTTTTCTTACGCAATCCAGAAATATTTTGACCTGTGAATCAAAAAACTAATAGCACTTAAAGACGAACACAATGAGCTTAAGATACTAATTCTTACATAAGTAATGAAAACAGATATTTCAGAACACATTATTACAATCATTTGTGATAAATATAATCTGGTTTGGATAACTTGTGTTTCCATGCAAACATATCATCACTCGTTATTATTATTTTACTTTCCAATAAATTTTGTCCACGCAAGTTCATAGAGTTGCCTGAACAGAATCACTTGATACTTGGCACACAGTTGGAACACCATGTGAAGTTATGCATGACGGTGAATTTTTTTTTTCAAAATGGCCTCCATTTCCAAGATGGCCGCCATTTTACGTCAATATTTCAACTTTGTCCAATTTCAACGAAAATTGATTTCTAGGCAGATTTTGACGCTGCGAACAAGATGGAATTATCGAATTGGCTGCCAGGGGCGACATCAGCTATTGCTCGCAATTGAAAATCTAGTTATTATTATTATTATTCCATCTTTCTTTCTTCTCGTCCCAATGGACTTGTCCGAAGTAGATCTCGTAGACGATTAGACCCAGAGGTTTCAAACTTGGTATACTTATGGCCCAAGTATCTAAAAGCAATCATCAAAGATTTTCAAAAGGGGGTCAATTAAGGGTACTTTTTGGGGTATCAAAAAGGGGTGGGGTAGTCCTATAGTAACCCTATGGGAAATTGAAATTTTGAAAGTTTTTCACCATTTTTTTCACTGTTTCTCAAAAACTATGAACACTAGCTCCATGAAACTTCATCAGAAAGGTTAGGGTCATGTAAGAAATGGTTCAACGGCATTGAAAATTTCAAAATAACTACCGTTGCCATGGAAACCACACAAAAAATGGAAATTTTGGGAAAATAATAGTTTCTGTTGATAATAGTATTTTAATTACAGCAATATGTATTACTTAGATTATAAGGGGAACCCCTGCCCAAATGTTTTTTGGAAAGGGTCTGACATTGGGTGTAAAGGACAAAAGAGCACTATGTTGCCATGGAAACAAAACCAGAAACGTATTTTTTTGTTGAAAATTGAGTTTTCTGATAAAAAAAAGAAATTTTGAGAAATATGTATTAAATAGATTATAAGGGGAACCCCTGCCCAAATTTTCTTTGTAAAGAGATCTGAAATTGGATATAATGGACAAAAGAGCATTTGGTTGCCATGGAAACAAAACTAAAAGCATATAATTTGGGAAAATCAGGTTTTCTGATAAAAAAGAAGGAATTTTGAGAAATATGTATTACATAGCTTATAAGGGGTACCCGTGTCAATTTTTTTTTTTTTTTTGGAACGGGTCTGAAATTGGGTGTAATGGACAAAAGAGCACTTTGTTGCCATGGAAACATATTTTTTGTTGAAAAATTGAGTTTTCTCATAAAAAAGGGAATTTTTAGAAATATGTATTAAATAGGTTATAAGGGGAACCCCTGCCCAAATTTTCTTTGGAAAGAGATCTGAAATTGGATATAATGGACAAAAGAACATTTGGTTGCCATGGGAACAAAACCAAAAGCATAGTTTTGGGGAAAGTCAGGTTTTCTGATAAAAAAGAAGGAATTTTGAGATATATGTATTACATAGCTTATAAGGGAACCACTGCCCAAATGTTTTTTTGGAAAGGGTCTGAAATTGGGTGTAATGGACAAAAGAGCTCTTTGTTGCCATGGAAACAATACCAGAAACGTATTTTTTGTTGAAAAATTGAGTTTTCTGACAAAAAAAGAAATTTTGAGAAATAAGTATTAAATAGGTTATAAGGGGAACCCCTGCCCCAATTTTCTTTGGAAAGAGATCTGAAATTGGATGTAATGGACAAAAGAGCGTTTGGTTGCCATGGAAACAAAACCAAAAGCATATTTTTTAAAAATCAGGTTTTCTGATAAAAAAGAAGGAAGTTTGAGAAATATGTATGACATAGCTTTTAAGGGGACCCCCTGCCCAAATTCTTTTTTGAAAGGGTCTGAAATTGGTTGTAATGGACAAAAGAGCACTTGGTTGCCATGGAAATAAAACCAGAAAAATATTTTTCTGTTGAAAATTGAGATTGTAGTAAAAAATAAAGGGCTACGCCTACCGCAGATTGATACGACCGCAGCATGTCGACCACTGAAATTTGAACAAGTGCAAACTAAAACGAATGTGGAAACAGTAATTTGCCGGACACAATAAGGACCTCGACACATAAATTAACTGGACACAAACTAGTGAAAATAAAAATTAACCCTTTTAATCCCTTATTACTAGGATATTGTAAGAGCTAATAAATCCTGTTGACTACCATCAAGAGAAATCCAAAGAAAAAAGTCAGGTTGAAATCCAATGAAATAAAGATTTCACATATTTTGAAATATTGCAATTTGGCCCCTTTGACCCATTATAGCTTGGAAACTGAAGAGCAACACAAAATATACTGCCACATTACTGAAAGCTTACAATGAGAATAATCAAAAGATAAAAATCCCATCAAAAGCCAATGAAAAATAAAGATTTCTCACATTTCTAATAATTGCAATTTTGACCCCTTATAGCTCGGAAACGGTAAGAGCTACATCAAATCCGTTGAAATACCACTGTAAGCTTACAATGAGAGGGGAATCTAAAGAAAAAAATCCCATCAAAATCTGATGTTAAATACGATTTCACCTATTTCTAAAAATTGCAATTTTGGCCCCTTTGACCCCTATTAGCTCGGAAACGGTAAGAGCTACGCCAAATCCGTTGATATTAACAGAAAGCCTACAATGAGAGGAATCTAAAGAGAAAAATCCCATTGAAATCAGATGAAAATAAAAATTTTAGGTAATCCGCATGTTTGCATTTTTTAACCTGTTGGGCCCCTCATAGCTTGGAAAAGAAATCTAATTGTGCAGCGCTATGTTAATTTTTCATAAGGAATCCACTGCAAAAAAAAACTGCATCAAAATCGGACTAAAAATTAAAAAAATTAAAAATTTTGAAATTCGCCCCTTTTGGGCCCCATTTATCTCGTGAACGGTACATGCCACGTGAAATCCGTTGCATACTTCAGATTGGAAATTTCCTCAGGAGGACACTGAAAGAAATCCCATCAAAATCCGATAAATAATAAAGATTCTACAGTCAAATATGTAAAAACATCAAATTTAACCCTTTTTGGCCTTTTAAAAACGGGTGGGGCAACAATGACCAAAACTAAGCCAAGCCTTTATTTTGTGCCAAGGAACATTGTGTTAAAATTTCATAAGGATTGGTCGACTGAATATAAAGTTATTGACCAAAAACACAAGTGTCTACAGACGACGACGACGACAACGACGACGACAACGACGACGACGACGACAGCACCATACCATTATACGACCGCCAAAATTTTTGCGGTCGTATAATAAGGAATTTTGAGAAATATGTATAACATAGGTTATAAGGAGAACCCCTGCCCAATTTTTTTTTCTTTTTTTGGAAAGGGTCTGAAATTGGATGTAATGGACAAATGAGCATTTGATTGTCATAAAAACAAAACCAGAAGTTACTATTTTTTTGTTGTTGAAAAATCAGGACTGGGTTGCACAAACGTCAATTAAAGTTAATTGACGTTTAAATTTTAAGTGTAAATTAAATCCTTAACAAATTCAACCAAATTAATTTACACTTAAAATTTAAACGTCAATTAACTTTAAATGACGTTTGTGCAACCCAATCCAGGTTTTCAGATTAAATAAAGGAATTATGAGATATATGTATTACATAGGTTATGAGGGGAAACCCCTACCCAAATTTTTTCAAAAGGGAGTCTCGTAATGCCTTGGTATCCGATATTGGAGTTCGTTTGGGAGACTTTTGTGTTTCGCTTGCGAACACATTTTAATACTTGTTTTTGAATGTTTATTTTTTGTCTTGCATTTCATACGATATTGGAAAAGGAGAACTGAACTAATAAAATGTTCACCTTGTCAAAGGATTCATGTTATAATAGCAAGCTTGAAATTACTGAATGAATGTTTTAGGTTATTTTGGTCATACGAAATTAAATTTTTGGTTTAATTTGGGTGTTTTTTAGGCACTGTTAATAAATTTTTGGAGCTGATAAAGAGTTACAGATACATTCAGTTCAATAAAATAATAGTGATATAGAAGGTAATAATATGGTTTTTTTTCTCTGTTACATGTTTGGATTAGAATTTATTGAAATTTAAACTAGCAAACCTGGATAATCACAATAAGATTACCTCCCTCATCAATGTAGACTGAAATCAATTTTATTTAAAATCTGTTTATGAATACATGTAAGATAAGTTTAAACTGCACAAAGAGTGGCTTAGGTTTTTGAATATTCTTATATTTTTTTTAAAATATGTAAGCTAATTTTTGGATATATCACAAGTATATGATATAGCAAATGTTTGCGTGTCAGGATCTTGATGACAACCACTCTTTTTAATACAATTATCGATTTAGTATAGTGTCTTTTGTATTCGATCTTCTGGTGTATTTGTTTTTGCCTTGTCTCTGGACTTTGATTTATGTAATCATGTACCTTGTTCCTTCGGTATTCTGCTGCTTTGAAGGTTCCCTTGAAGATATATATGTCAAGACCTTATTGGGCAAAGAAGATGGTCGCCACAATAGATCATACTTCTATATAGGACTCTATGTAAAATACATAAAAACTTTTCTAGCTCAATTGGAAACTAATTTAGGTATAATTCTCATGCCCTGTGTGAAAATCTTGTCTAGAAATATTTGTGAAATTGTAACGAAACTCGAATATTGGATTGTTATTTGACCGATTCCTTATATAATGCATTTAATTAGCCATTCGCGACTAAGATGGTTGCTGCGGCAGTCTTTCTAAATAATGCTTAGAACTAAAAGTCAGTCCAGCGATTCGCGTTCCTGTGAGCCTCTAGTATAAGAATATATGTAATATATTTTACCTATCTAGTTTACACCCTTTACAACATTCAAAGTGACATGTGATATTTACAATATACAAAAATACCAACGTCGCATTTTATGCTGTACATGTGTCTGAAGGAGTAGCCATTCATCAGCAGTATTAGAATCAATAACATGGAAAGTTTAAATCCAAAATTAGTCTGAGAGAAGTACTCATTACAAAAATTGTCCAAACCAAATCAAGAACTATCCATCGAGTGCAATACAAGGAATGAAGCGTCAGATTAAAAAATCAGACAAACATTGTAACTCGCGACATTACACAGTATACCTTCTTCTTGCAAAGACTTTAAATGTGTGTGTTCGTTTGTGATATCTTCTGTTAAATTTCCTAGAGAAAAAAATAGAAATGCAACATAACAATATGTAACTTGAAATGAATTATATATGAAAACAGCTATCATTGATAAAATTTAAGGTAAACTTTGGTCTTTTGTACTTAAAGAAAAGGATCCTTTTAAAATATCCGGATCAGAATTGAGCTCATGATTATGCTGAAAGTCCTGTATGGTGATTTGCCGGCAATTTTACAAACATTTGAAAATCCACAACAGGAAACTAAGCTATTTATAAAATCCTCACAGGATGAATGTTCTTCAACGAATGTTTATCACAATTAAATTGCAACTTGTTTTTATAAGCGTGATTATGACTCGAATATCTTTAGAACGATCTTAATTTGAACTCTTAGAATTGAGAAAATTGCACGAAGTAAGATGTGGGTCTACGTTTAGCTGGACTTAGTTTATCGTGTCTTCTGAGATTCAATACAAACAAAACGGTACCAATTACATTTCGGGATCCATCTCAGAATGTTGTGTACCCTACTTTAAGAGTTACAGTGACGACAAAAGGAAAAATATGGTTGGTTTATATTGTAAGAAATAATGCCATATATCCTTAGGCTGGTGAGTGGATAAGATTGTCTCATGTGCATATACTGTATATTCCTTCATTGTTTATTATATATTTAAAAAAAATAATGTTCATTTACCTATAATTATACTTTTTATGGAATTTATTTTTTCTTATTTTCAATGAATGGCGGTAAAACTTGAAAATGTAAACACAGTGGGTGGGTTTGACTCAGTATAGCTTGAAAAGGAATTGGTCATGAATATATTTCACACTTTTTCGCAATTACATTAAAAAGTTTTTCAACAATTAATATGACTTCACTTTGGGTTCTATTTCATTATCAGTTAATTTTCTGAAAATGTTACTATTTTCGCATATGCAAAAATAATCTACATTGTGCTACCTATATATAATATCTCTCCCAATTACTCAATATTATAAAATTCTGAATAATAACATTATCAAAATGAAATAATCCAGATATTCAGACGCTCAAACAACCTAGTTATAGCTACAGAAATTCTACTATCATTATCAAGTTAACTTCTTTCATTTATATTACCCGAGTCCTCAACCATATGTGCTGTAGTATTTCCTATAGCATTATCTTTATCGCCTGTGAATACAATATCCATGATATTAGAAATTGAGAAAAGCATTCGAAGTTAAAAGAACTAAAAGGAGTATTCATGTGATAGTGCAAAAAGGGTTCTTACTATTGGGCACATTAAAGATCTGGATATTTATATATATTAATATTCCAGTAAAATTTCAAAAATGTGCAGTTTCTTGGCAGGAAAGGCCATAAAAATTGTCATCACACAGACGGTTTTTTTTAGCTCACCTGGCTATGCCAGGGTGAGATTTTGCCATCACTTGGCGTCGGCATCCGGCGTCCGACGTCCGTCGTCTGTCCGTCCGTCCATGGTAAACTTTTTTCAAAAATCTTCTCCTCTGAAACCACTGGGCCAATTTAATCCAAACTTGGCCTGGGTCATCACCAGGGTATGAAGTTTAAAAAATGTGTTCGGTTAGTCCGAGGACCAAACAACATGGCCGATGTTACTACAAAATAGATCATAGGGGTAAATTGCTGTTTTTGGCAAATAACTCAAAAACCGTTGCAGATATCAGAAATCTGACATGGGGAAAATTTTTCAGAATGCCGAGATCTATCTGCCCTGCAATTTTGAAGAAATTCGGAAAACTCGTCTCAGAGTTACAGCCCTTTTTCCGTAAAATTTTCAAAATTTGTGCATTTTTTATTTTTTATTTAAATAAAGGGCTACGCCGAGCGCAGCAAGATACGACCGCAGCATGTCGTCCACTGAAATTTGAAAAAGTGTAATTTAAAGTGAGTATGGACATAGGAAAGAGCTTGACACAATAATTAGATGGCCGCAATAAGGAGAATGACCAAGTAATTAGCTGGACACAAACTAGGGAAAATAAAAATTAGCTCTTATGACTCCTTATGATTCCTCTTTGACCCTCTATAGCTCAGAAACGGTAAGAGCTACGCCCAATCCATTGACATGATTCTGAAAGCTTATATCAAGAGGAATCAAAAGAAAAAAATCCCATCGAAATGCGATGAAAAATAAAAATTTAAGGTAATCTGTAAATTAACGATTTTGGTCCCCTTCGGCCCCTCATAGCTCGGGAACGGCAAGAGCTACGTCAAATCTGTTGAAATACTACTGAAAGCTTACATCATGTAGAATCCAAAGAAAAAAATCCCATCGAAATCCGACGAAAAATAAATTTTTCAGGTTATCTGTAAATTTACGATTTTGGTCCCCTTCAGCCCCTCATAGCTCGGAAACGGTAAGAGCTATGCCAAATCCGCGGACATGTATCTGAAAGCTTACATAAAGAGGAATCAAAGAATAAAATCCCATCGAAATTCGATGAAAAATAAAAATTTTAGGTTATCTGTAACTTTACAATTTTGGCCCCTTTCAGCCCCTCATAGCTCCGAAACGGTAACAGATACGCCAAATCTGTTGACATACTGCTGAAAGCTTACATCAAGAGGAATCCAAAGAAAAAAATCCCATCGACATCCGACAAAAAAATAAAATTTTAGAATATCTGTAAATTTACAATTTTGGCCCCTTCAGCCTCTCAAAGCTCGGAAACGGTAAGAGCTACGCCAAATCGGTTGACATATACTGAAAGCTTACATCAAGAGGAATCCAAAGAAAAAAATCCCATCGAAATCCGATGAAAAATAAAAATTTTTGGTTATCTGTAAATTTACGATTTTGGCCCCCTTCGGCCCCTCATAGCTGGGTAAGGAAACAAGTTACCAAAAATCAAATAGTAGAGGGCTACGATATTTTTTCATTAGGAATCCTTTAGAAAAAATTGTATCAAAATCGGACTAAAAATTAAAAAAATGAAATTTTTGAAATTCGCCCCTTTTGGGCCCCATTTATCTCGTGAACGGTACATGCCACGTGAAATCCGTTGGCATACTCCAGATTGGAAATTTTCTAAGGAGCTGAAAGAAACCCCATCAAAATCCGATAAATAATAAAGAATCTACAGTCAAATATGTGAAAACAACCAATTTAACCCCTTTTGGTCCCTTCTTCTAAAACGGGCGGGGCCAGGAACATAAAATTATAGCCCGGGCTAAAGCATGTGCCAAGAAACATCATACTAAAATTTGAAAATGATCTGTTCACTGGAACCAAAGTTATGCTGGCCACAGACACAAAAATCCCCAATTTTACCCCTTTTTGGCCCCTTTTTCTGAAACGGGTGGGGCCATAAACTCGAAATTATTACCAGGGATAGCCATTATGCCAAGAAACCCTATACTGAAATTTGAAGATGATCCGTCCACTAGAAACAAAGTTATGCTGGCCACAGACGCCGACGCCGACGACTGCGCCATAACATAATACGACCGCAAAATTTTTGCGGTCGTATAAAAACTGTAACAGATAGAGGTGAAGTGTTTATTAGAAAAATGTTCAGCATATCAAGATCTGCATACTCTGAAATTTTGAAGAAAATCCAAATGCCTGTGTAGAAGTTATTGACTGTTTTTCACCAATTTTTTTCAATGCCATATGGTTAATGGGTTATTTCCCTTTAAATTCTGTTTTCAAATCTTCTTTGGTTTACTTTTCCCTTTTTAGTTTTAGAGAAATTCCCTGCTATCACTTTATTTAAAAAAACTATTTGTTACATAATCAACAGTAAAAAAGTGTTTTGTACAAATTTTTACAATTTTTTTCAAAAATACTTCCATAAACTTTACTTATTTCACATCTTTATCATTTTTGTATATAAATATACATTGTATATCGCACTAAACTCTGGTTACCTTTCATGCAATTATCATTGTCAGATACGTCTATACTTGCATCTTGGTTTCATATAAAGCATTGACTATTGTATTAAACTGGATATGCAATGGTTGTTGTTGCCATCACTGTGTTGTGGTCTGTTTGTTGAAAATTTTACACTCAATCATCTTCTTTGAAACTGCTGGGCCAATTGGAACCAAACTTAGTCACAATAGTCCTTAGGTGGTCCCCTTTAAAAAATGTGTCTGGCAAGTCAACACGCCATCCAAGATGGCCGCCAGTGGAACATAGTTTTGACATTGGACCCTATGGAATCTTTGTCGAAAAATGGGCCCTAAATTTAAAGATCTTCTCCTCTGAAACTACTGGGCCGATTGGAACCAAACGTGGTCAAAATGGTCCTTAGGTGGCCCCTTTTTAAAAAAAAATGCCTGGCAAGTTCGTATCATATCCAAGATGGCCGCAAGCAGGGAAAGTGGTTTTAACATCGGATCCTATGGCAAAGCATGCAAAGATCTTCTTCTCTGAAACCACTGCGGCAATTGGAACCAAACTTGATCACAACAGTCCTTGGGTGGTCCCATTGAAAAAGTGTGTCCGGCAAGTATGCACTTCATCCAAGATGGCCACCTGCGGGGAACTTTGACGAAAATTGGACAATTTTGCAAAAATCTTCTCCTCTGAAAATACTGGGGCAATAGGAACCGAACTTAGTCACAGTGGTCCTTAGGTCGCCCCTTTTAAAAAATGTGTTCGGCAAGTCCACATCATATCAAAGATGGCTGCCAGTGGGGAGCGTGGTTTTAACTTTGGACCATATAGGGAAACATATTCAAAGGTCTTCTCCTATAAAAGTACATGGCCAATTGGAATCATACTTGATCACAATGGTCCTTACTTGGTCCCCTTCATAAAATAAATCCGGCATGTCCACATAGCATCCAAGATGGCAGGCAGCGGGGCCACGGATATTGTTTAACCTTGAACCCTATGGGAAATCATTCAAAGATCTCCACTGCAAATACTAGGCCAATTGGAACCAAAGTGAGGCACAATGATCCTTAGATGGTCTTCTCCAAGAAAGGTGATAGTTGGTCTATGCCCCATCAAAAACAGCTGCCAATGGGGAACATTGTTTAATTTTGGATCATATAACATCAATGTCTATCAACAAACTTGAAAATGAGACCGTTAAACATTGAGATTATTTTGACTTATTGTGTCAGCCATGACCCAGGTGACTCTTGAGAGCCTCTTGTTTCCAGTAAATTTTCTTATGTGTTATTTTTATAACTTAAACTGAAGGGTTTACTTACTAAACAAATTACAGAAATTACAGTTTATATAAATGTATTCAATCATAGATAATGACTTGTTACAGCGTGATAATATATGGGAAGGGATAATTACAGCTTTTTATAAGCGACACGTATGGTAAGGGATAATTACAGCTTTGTATAAGCGATACAGATAATTTTGACAAGAAGTAGTGCTGAAATATATGCAAGATAAAGAGCTTTCTTATTTAACCTCGGCAGGCCTTGGGATATTAACACTTCATATTTATATAAGCAATAATATAGAAAATAAAGATTTTTATAGATACAATTTGATAAAGATATATTTAATTATATATTTAATAATAATATATTTTGATAAAAAATATCAACATGTTGCCTATGTACCAGTATAACATGCAACTTCGGCATACATATATATATTATACACTTCTTTTCTTGATGTCAATATTAAGAAAACAGAAAATTTGGGTAGTCTATTAAAAAAAGTCCATAAGATGTTATTAATTAGAATATGCAGTTCAACGTAGTGACCAACAGCAACATTGATTCAAAATCAAATTTAACACCATCAGGAGCAGGTATTGAAATCTTCTTTAATAAAAAATAAGATCTATTGTAAGGATATTGGCGTATACGATTGGTTACGAGTACTTCCGACCACTTCGATCATTGCGTTTTATCAGTTAGTCCTTTACAACGACAAACGTAAACAAAGATGGCGTAGTAATCTACATAAAGACATGATTTTTATAAAGTAATATTGCATGAACACTTACATTCTTTTTGCAGAATGTAATTATAAGTATAAAATGGATTTTTTGTAGTTTAATTGTTGTGTAAAAGCGTGGACCTAGCTAACGCGCTTCTTTCAAAAATGTGTTTCAGTTCACATTTTATACTCCAATAACACTAAAAATATCGCATATAATTCTCACATAAATATTCAACCAATTTCATTATTGGCCTCTTTCATAAAGCAAACATATTCACAATTCATCGTGTTTCCTGCAAATACTTTATACATATAGATTATATATAAAAAAATAAAATTAAACAGGAACAACTATGTAACAGAAACGAAAACTGTGTTTTCTACGTAATTACCTGCAATGTCAGCCTTCCGTCCTGGAGGTTCACCATTTTTCATGCCTAAAGAAACGCAAATTTCGCGAGTTACAAATGTACAATTATTTAAGACAAATAAAACACAATTTAAAGAACGACAAATATATATAGTAAATCTACTATAGCCCTTCTCAAAAAGTGTTGTTAACTTTTCCTGGATTTGAATTCCCCATCAAATGGTGGTTCAAACACTCTTCGTTTCCGGTCATCACTTAAACCCCGAATACATTTTAATTCTAACAAAATTAGTGCAGTGCGGTGCACAATAAACCACAATAAACAATGACATGGTAATCTTAATATGATCAGTTTTATGAACTATGTTCTGGATGAACAACACTTGCCGTGCTGGGTTGATAACCGGAACTGTTTATATGTATTTAAATACCGAAACCGAAGGGCGGACCAAATTATTTTTGAGAAGGCCTATTGAGACAGTTCTACTAAATTTACATTCTAAACCAATTGTGGAAATGCATTTTTTTAAACATGATTAACGCTGAGTTCTGGGAATGGTACATTTTTCAACAATCTGTCAGCATTACAGTTGATAAGTACACATTGCTTTCTGCAAAGTAGGAAATAAATAAAAATATGAGCAGATGATTCAACAGACCACATTCATATTCGGTTATTTGTTCTCTATCACCATTATACATCTTTCAATTTATGGTCTTCCATATGTTTTGATTTGATCAGCACTGAAGAGAATGTTCATCTGCAGAAGCTAAATTTTAGGGAACATCAGTATCAGTATTGATTTCAATTATCAGGATACTATGATTTTAATTAATTTAATAAATTGACTTTGATTTCTGTTGCACATAATATTGTTATATTCAATCGAACTTATCTGTATCAATCCAATTTAAGATCGCAAGGGAGGATAAACCCAAAACGAAGAAACATTTTTTTTTATTTAACAAAATTTTGAAATTCCTCCAATAACTTCATAAATACTTAAATACTTATATACAGGAATATATTTGATACGTTATTTCCTATCAAGTTTGTACCTTTAGCAACACGTGATTAAACAATGTTACTCGTGACATTTACACACAGACAAAAAGAAACGGTTCTTGTGTGTGTTCGTTTGTAATGTGCTCTAATGGACTTCCTAGAGAAACAAATATAGTAATAATTAGCTAATCTCAATATTTACTATAAAAATTAACTTTCTTTCTATAGGACCCTGAAAAAATGCATTATGCTAAAATCATTATGCTAAACTCCTCACAGGAAGGGATCTTGATGGAAGCTGTATACTGAGGGTACATAACTTAATTTGTCAGTTGGTAATGGGTCTGGAGCTGGCATGTCAGTTAACTGCTAGTAGTCTCTTGTGATTTCATGTTTATGTCCGTATATTTAGTTCTTTCAGTTTCATTTTTCACAGTTGACTCAGTCCTGTTGCCAACTGAATTTTACTGTTGTTACGATCGTTTTTTTATTTATCACATTGGCTATAGGGGGAAGGTTTGGGCCCAATAAAACTAGTTTAACCCCGCCGCAGCAGGTTTGCGCCTGTCTTAAGTCAGGAAATTTATTAAGCCTTTGTGTGTCTTGTCTGTTTTCTAGTTAGTTCACTTTATGTCTATCGGAGTCTAGGAAGATGCTTATTTCGCTGAACTTGATTACTCTTTTATTTAGGGGCCAACTCCGACCTACCGTTGGGTGTGGGGTTTCCTCACCGTTCATTGAAGATCTTATGGTGGCTTTGAGTTGTTATTGCTCCCCTTAGGGTCGTTGTCTCTTTGACACATTCCCCGTTTCCCTTCTTTTTCTTATGACAGAATTCGTTTTAAGTTTTTTCATTGCTACTGCAACTCGACGGTTCATATTTACCGTCAATATCAGATTCAAAAAATAAAAATCGTACTGAAAGCGTATAGAAATGTTTACTTCCATATCAGTCAGCTCTATTATTTTGTTCTTGGATAAGTTTGCCATATTTATATTGATATTAAGATTAACTCTATCACTTTACAAATCTATGTACAAAGAGAATATATATATTTTTTCCAAAAAAATTTAATTTTTGGAATTGGTTGTATTTATAAAGATGATTTTATTCAAAAACAAAGATTTCTGATTGGATAAATCACGATAATTTACACTGTAAAATTAGTTTCTGTAGATAACCATTTAATGAATTTATATGTCTTCAGTGCAGACAAAATCTAAACATTTGGAAGACAGTCAAATAGGAACTGCATAAAATGTTACAGAGACACTGGAAAATTGATATAAGCATCACATGAATTACCTGAATCACCAACCGTCTTCACTAGTGTGTTTCCTGTAGCATCATCTGCATCGTCTAAAAATTAAATTACCTGGATGTTAGAAGGTGTGTACAACCACTTGCCACTGCCAATGATTGTATTAAGTTAAATACTCGCCAAATCTTATTTGTGTGCAGGGTGTTTTTTCCTATGAAAAAAATTTATGAATTTTTCGGACTTGAAATACAAACGTTATAATTTTATTTTTTGAAATGTAAAATTAAAATTAAATATAATAAAATTAAATGTAAATAAAAATTTAAAGTTTTTTTTAAATATGAATGAGAGGAAATGACTTCATGAGGGAATAAAGTTTAAAGTCTTTCATAGATGTTTTTCTTACTTTGTCCCATTTTTTACAGTTTTACAGTTAACATAAAAACAAACCAGTATAAAAGGAATCAGTCGGAAACCACACCTAATACCTTCAACAATTGTTGCTGTATTCAAGGTCCGGACTGTTACAAAATCTTCAACATCAGCAGGTAATGCATGAAATGTGAGTCAAAGTTAACTAATGGCTATCAGAAGCATCATATCCCCTGTCAAGCTAACCAATCAAATCGCATAATTTACCTGGATATTTCACGTTGAGCAGCATAATAATGTTACATAGATATTACTAGAAAAATCAACATGCCACAATATATCCCTTTTATTTCGTCAGTGACCCATATTTTTATTATTCCCTAGCCCATCGGAGTTGGGGATTGGATAAAGCATTTTACCCCTTCGCCCGTTTGTCCGTCCCAAAGTTAAAATTAATGTATCTTTTGCACAGAAGCTTGAGGACAGGACCCTGTATGGGACCCTTATGATACCTGTCCCTTTTTATTACATTTGTGCTATTTTGAACTAATTTAAGATGTATCCATCGACAATTTCCTATTTTTCTATTAATGTGCCTTTCGACTTTTAGAGCACTCTATAAGTAAAATGTAAAGAAAGTTCCAAGGTATTTAATACCAATTCTCTGTAAGTATCAAACATATTATATAGAGGGTGTGGCACGCATGGTCATAGATTTCCTCAAAACTTTGTGCATTGATAAAAGTCTATGACTGAAGACGTAAAATGAGCCCAAAAAGTGTCCCAGTGTTTTGGTTGGCATGGTAACGGCTATTTTTGTTTTTAGGCTAAAATATGTTGATCTAGAGGTTAAAAAAACAGCAAAATTCACAGATATGGTTCTATAAGTGTAGTATTTAAGCATTTTTTTACCTAAGCAAGGTAAAATTGAATAAGGACCGACCATTTAACTTGAAGGGGGGGGGGGGGCTATGGTTTTTTTCTAAAAAAATATTTTGGATCTGATTTTATGTGAAGAAAATATTTTGGCTGCCAAAATGATGAAAAAAAAAATTTTCTGAATGAGGCTTTCTGTCCAAAAAAAATAATGTTAATTTTGAAAAAAAATATTTTGTTGATACGCGTGCAAAAAATAAATAATTTGTTTCACACGAAGCGCGAAAAAAATTTTCTGTCCAGAAAAAAAAACTATAACCCCCCTTCAGGTTAAATGGTCGGTCCCTTAAAAGAATTATATAAATTTTATGTCTGATAGGTCTATAGAGTTGAGGCAAACAGGGTTCTTTGGCCATTTTGAAGATAGCTCATTTTTGGCTGATTTCAGGGATTTGTAACCCCAAAAAGCCACCTTGTTGGGAAGTTTCAAGATTACAGTCAATAAGATAAGTACTAGGTTTGAATAATCAAATCATGGAATAAGTGGGGTAATGGTTGCTATGGTGGTTACTATGGTGACAAAAATAGGGAATTTTGAGTTTTTTAAGTGCTGTTTTAGCACATTTGACATTTACAAATTTCGTTCAATAATTCTTATTTTGATTCTATTATATATATTTAATGATAGATTCTCTCTTAAACAAATGCAAAAAATATGAATCCGGTCGATAGGTTTGTTGCTATGGTAGCTTAAATGGCCAGATTTTCCACTATTCCCGTTCCTTTTTTGTACGGTTACAATTTAGAATTGCATTTAAAAAAGTAAAATTGATGATTTCCAGGGTAAATGACCCTATCTTATATTAAATTATCACAATTATTAAAAACTATATGTTCAGGTGACCAGAATGGTTGCTATGAGTAGTATATGAGCACAGTTCACCGCAGACTTGACGAGGTGGTGCCGAAAGTGACATCACCGGAAGTGACGTAGACCGGAAGTGCCGTCACCGGAAGTCACGTGACCGGAACGGAAGTCATGTTACAGAAAACGAAGTGTATTTACTGCGCATGCGCAACCGGAAGTGACCTGCATGAAGCTCTATTCGGCCATGTTAACCGGAAATGTCGCGTTGGATCAACAAGTGACCACACAGGGGTGTCATGGGAAGGTATTGGAGCACGCATATGCGACCAGAAGTGATTGTGTCCCCAGTTAGAGACCGGAAGTGGCCCTACTTGAAGTTCTTATCGGCATGTTGACCGGAAGTCTGTTATTGTCAAGAGGAATCAAAATAAACCAGAGGCTCCCAAGAGCCTGTATCGCTCACCTGGCTTTTAGTTGCCACAATTAAGCTTATATTGTAAGTTACACAGTTGAACTTCAGTCTATCAAACTTTGGTAGCTCGAACACCACCATTATCCTTGAACTGTATTTAAAGTCTGATCATGTTTTAGTATATTTCTTTGCTGGACTTTTTTGACAAAAACGTTCTTGCTAAGGAGCACTTTCGACACCAGTTTTGAAGTTGAGACATCATTTTGTAAATGGCGGTCAACGACAATTTTTAACACTATATTTATAAGTTACGGCATAAATATCTATTTGGAAACCAAATTTCATTAAAATCGGACAATGTTGAACTTTCCCGCCTTTTTTAGCAGCCATCTGAAAGTCAACAAACAATTTTCAACACCAGTTTTGAAGTAGCAACATCACATCCACTTGGAAACTAAATTTCATTGAAATCGGACAATGTTTAATTTTCCCCTACAATAACTTAAGAAAAATGAAATAAATTACATGATATGACAAAATTGAATATTGATCCCCATTGAACCTTTCTAGGTCGGACATGGTAAGAGCTCAGCTATCTACCCAAACTTTACCTTACAAGACTTGACATCAAACCATGGACCCAAATTTCACCTGGTCACTTTTTCTGAAAGCTTACATAGAGAGGAATCAATAGAATGAAATTTCGTCTTTCTATAAAGTTATATAGCAAAAATTTTGGTAATTTACACATTTGTAATTTGCTCCTAATTTACCCTTATAACTCGAAACAGTAGGAGTAACGGAAAATCTTTGACAAACTACTGATATCTTACGTACAGAGGAATACCAAAACATAAACATTGCTAAAATCGGATGAAAAATTGCAGTGTTTGGACACTGCATCAAAATAGGAAAGAAAATAAAGAAGGAGAAATATCCTCTTTTGGGTTACTCATTTTTTGGTAAATATCAAACATGGCGTTAAATCTGTTGACACACGCCAGACTACATGCAAAATTGAAGAAACCTTATCAGAATCTAATAAATAACAAATATTCTAAGCTAAATATATGGAAACACCCAAATTGGGACTTGTTTTTCAAAACAGACGGATACAGCCACAATATCTCAAACCATGGTCTAGCCTCCCTTTTAGCCCAAAGAAAATGGTGTTAAAATTTCAAATGGTTTGAGCAAACAAAAGTTTTCGACCACAGCGGCGACAGCATTGTTTCTTGTGGCCTTAAAAAGGGAAATAATTGTGTCAAGATTATCAACAAACTTGTTGAAATACATTTTTGGAGTTAAATATGTGCATTTTGGGATTGCTGGAAGGTGAGGAACGACAATATTGGCTTTCATAGCAACCATAAAATTATGCCCAAAAAAGGAATTTGTACGACCCTTGCTTCCATGGCCACAAAAACTAGCAACTAGTTGAAAATCAAATCGTCTGTGATTTATTTGCATTCAAATGCTTTTTTCAGAGATACCAAAGTATAATCCATTTTCGGAAAAAAAAATCTGAGCTTATTCTAGAAAAAAGATTCGGAATACTAGAGGCTCAGAGACTGAGCCTGTATCGCTCACCTGACATAATGCTTCTATGCCATGCATGACCAAAAATGATGTTTTTACCAATGGGCCCTTATGTTTAGCTATGTTCTCCATTAGCACCCGTGTTTTTTGGCTGCTCCTATTGAAATGAGTAATTTTTGCAAAGGACCTCCTATACATTTACTTGAATTTGCTTGAATAGTTTCAAAGAAGATGATGAAAAGGATGTTTTTCTATATCCAGGATCCAGTGTTAAACTATGTTCTGCACTGGAGGCCATGTATTTTGTTGGATTGAAATGAAATGAGCAATTTTTGTAAAGCACCTTCCGTACATCATTTCTGTAAAGTTGGTTGAATTTGCTTCTGCAGCTTCACAGGAGAAGATAAAAATGTGATTTTTCAAATAAGGTTCAATGTTAACCTAAGTTCCGTGCTGGCGGTCATGTTTTTATCGGATCAGAACGAAATGAGCAATCTTTGTTTAAAACCTTTAGTACATCATTCCTGTAAAGTTTGATTGAATTTGATTCAGCTGTTTCAGAAGAGAAGATGAAAATGTGATTTTTCGCATAGGGTCCAATTTTAAACCTAAGTTCCGCGCTGGTGGCCATGTTTGTTGTCGGATCGGAACGAAATTAGCAATCTCTGTAAAGGACCTTTTATACATCATTCCCGAAAAGTTTGGTTGAATTTGTCTCAGAGTAGAAAATGAAAATGTGAAAAAGTTTAACGGACAGACGTCAAGTGATGGTAATAGCTCATACTGACCCTTTGGGTCATGTGAGCTAACAATTAACCAATGTTTGCTACAATAGCAACCAGTGTAGCGAGTAAAATGAAATAGAAATTTTAAAAAATGACGAATTGCCATCTTCATTTAAACTAATCAAATTGTTAGTAACCGAGTTCAAAGGTAATTATTTTTCAGGGTCAGAATATACGAATAATTCACCTGGTTGTTAAGTGAAAATTGAAGCAAATTTTCAAATATAAATCTCCAAAAAAAAATAAAATAAATAAACACACACACACTTACATTGGGAAACAAGTAACAAGAGGCTCTCAAGAGCCTGTATCGCTCACCTGGGCCATGGCATTCCAGACACATTTTATGAAGGGGACCAAGTAAGGACCATTGTGACTTAGTATGATTCCAATTGGCCATTTACTTTTAGAGGAGAAGGTCTTTGAAAATGTTTCCCTATTGGGTCCAATGTTAAAAACACGTTCCCTCCTGGCGGCCATCTTGGATATGATGTGGACTTGCTGAATCTTTTACGGTTTTCGAGTTTATCCTCTAACAAGGGTTTTTGGTGTTGGGCAGATAACTCCGTTACTAAAAATAGTTCAGAACAATAGGGTTATATTTGTTGTCGTGTTGTATGACCGATCTACCACACAAAGTATCGTAATGATATGTCGCTTAGTTTTTAGGCAACACATTTTTTAAAAGGGGCCACCTCAGGACTATTGTGACTAAGTTTGGTTCCAGTTGGTCCAGTATTTTTAGAGGAGAAGATTTTTGCAATATTGTCCAATTTTCGACAAAGTTCCCCGCTGGCCGCCATCATGGATATGATACAGACTTGCCAGACATTTCTTTAAAAGGGGCCACCTAAAGACCATTGTGACCAAGTTTGGTTCCAATTGGCCCAGCAGTTTCTGAGAAGAAAATGGTTGAATGAAAAGCTTATGATGGATTGACCAGTGATGGCATGAAGCTCACCCTAGCATAGCCATGCAGGTCAGTTATAAAGTTATGCAGTCAATGAAGTTATGGCGCTACTTCAATAATTATCTAGGAGAGATGTTTGCATGGTGGGCAATCAGAAATTACCGTTGTATACAATATACATTTATATACAATTATTATTAATTTGTGACATAAGTAAAGATTATGAAAGTATTTTTGAAAAAAAAATGTAGAAATTTGTACAAAACACTTTTTTGCTCTTGATTATGTAACAAATAATTATTTTTAATAAAGTGATAGCAGGGAATTTCTCTAAAACTTTAAAGAGAAAAGTAAACCAAAGAAGATTTGAACACACAATTTAAAGAGAAATAACCCATAACCATATAGAATTGAAAAAAAAATTTGGTGAAAAAGAATCAATAACTACAACACAGACAGTTGGATTTTCTTCAAAATTTCAGAGAATGTAGATTTTGATATGCTGAACATTTTTGCAATTTACACTTTACCTCTATCTGTACAGTTTTTGAAATAAAAAATAAAAAAATGCATAAATTTTGAAAATTTTACGGAAAAGGGGCTGTAACTCTGAGACGGGTTTTCCGATTTTCTTCAAAATTGCAGGGCAGATAGATCTCGTCATTCTGAACAATTTTACACCATGTCAGATTTTTGATATCTGCAATGGTTTTTGAGTTATTTGCCAAAAACAGCAATTTACCACTATGTTCTATTTTTAGCTCACCTGGCTATGCCAGGATGAGCTTTTGCGATCACTTGGCGTCCGTCGTCCATCGTCCGTCCGTCCGTCCGTCGTAAACTTTTCATTCAAAGATCTTCTCATCTGAAACCACTGGGCCAATTGGAACCAAACTTGGTCATAATAGTCCTTGGGTGGTCCCCTTTAAAAAATGTATCCGGCAGGTCCGTACCTAATCCAAGATGGCCGCCAGCGGGGAACATAGTTTTAACATTGGACCCTATAGGAAAGACATTCAAATATCTTCTTCTCAGAAACTACTGGTCCAATTATAACCAAACTTAGTCACAATGGTCCTTAGATAGTCCCTTCCAAAAAAGGTATCCGGCAGGTCCGTTCCTCATCCAAGATGGCCGCCAGCGGGAAACATAGTTTTAACATTGGGCCCTATGGGAAAGACATTCAAAGATCTTCTTCTCAGAAATTACCTGTCCAATTATAAACAAACTTAGTCACAATGGTCCTTAGATGGTCCCTTCTGAAAAAGGTATCCGGCAGGTCCATACCTAAACCAAGATGGCCGCCAGCGGGGAACAGTTTTCACACTGGACTCTATGGAAAAGGCATTCAAAAATCTTCTTCTCAGAGACTACCAGTCTAATTATAACCAAACTTAGTCACAATGGTCCTTAGATGGTCCCTTCAAAAAAAGTATCCGGCAGGTCTGTACCTAATCCAAGATGGCCGCCAGCGGGGAACATAGTTTTAACATTGGACCCTTTGGGAAAGACATTCAAAGATCTTCTTTTCAGAAACTCCTCGTCCAATTAGAACCAAATATAGTCACAATGGTCCTTAGATGGTCCCTTCCAAAAAAGGTATCTGGCAGGTCTGTACCTCATCCAAGATAGCCGCCAGTGGAACATAGTTTTGACATTGGACCCTATGGAACAGACATGCAAAGATCTTCTTCTCAGAAACTTCTTGTCCAATTAAAACTAAACTAAGCCACAATGGTCTTTAAATAGTCCCATCCAAAAAAGTATCCGGCAGGTCTGTACCTCATCCAAGATGGCCGCCAGTGGAACATAGTTTTAACATTGGACCCTATGGAAAAGACATTCAAAGATCTTCTCAGAAACTACCAGTCCAATTATAACCAAACTTAGTCACAATGGCCCTTACATGGTCCCTTCCTAAAAAGGTATCCGGCAGGTCCATACCTCATCCAAGATGGCCGCCAGCGGGAACATAGTTTTAACATTGGACCCTATGGAATATACATTCAAAGGTCCTCTTCTCAGAAACTACTAGTCAAATTAGAACCAAACTAAGCCACAATGGTCCCACAATGGTGCTTAGGTGGTCCCATCCAAAAAAATGTATCTGGCAGGTCTGTACCTCATTCAAAATGGCCACCATCTGGAACACAGTTTTTACATTGGCCTTATTGATTTTAAGGGGAACGTCTGCCCAAATTTTTGAATTTTTATTTGAATTGTGGTCTGAATGTTTTAATTTCAGCAATATGTATTACCTTGATTATAAGGGGAACCCCTGCCCAATTTTTTTTTGAATAGTGTTCTGTTATGGGTTGTAATGGATGGTGGATCTTTGGGTTGCCATGGAAACCAAACAAGAATACTGTAATTTAAGAAAAAAAAATATTCTACTAAATTTTATGTTTTGTTTTTCCTATTGGAAATGCCTTTTATCTATGTCAGCCATGGTCCAGGTGAGCGATACAGGCTCTTGAGAGCCTCTTGTTAGTAACAGCAGCCATGTTGTTTGGTCCTCGGACTAACCGAACACATTTTTAAAATGCATACCCTGGTGATGACCCAGGCCAAGTTTGGATTAAATTGGCCCAGTGGTTTCAGAGGAGAAGATTTTTGAAAAAAGTTTACGACAGACGGACGGACGACGGACGCCAAGTGATGGCAAAAGCTCACCCTGGCATAGACAGGTGAGCTAAAAACTAAATTCGCCACCATAGCAACCATCATAGAATAAAAAAAACATAATTAAAAATTGGCACAGCGAAATTTGCCGCAGCTTAAATCGCTGTAGATATTTTGTGTTTAATAAAACTATAATAAAATACATATCCATATTTTTCAAATTTTTGCCGCTGCTCTAAGTATATTTACCAAGAAAATCAAATTTCAACTAAAAATTATTTTCCATAGACCTTAATATTAATTTCGAGAAATTCGATGTGGGAACTTAACAAACCAATGAAAAGACTTGTTGTTTGTTAAATTGGATGACCAATGGGCAAACATAATTCTATCTGTATACCCAACTTAACAAACCAATGTACAGACTTGTTGTTTTTTAAATTGGATGACCAATGGGCAAACATAATTCAATCTGTCTACTACGTGCATAAAACTGTTTACATCAAAATGCGTTAAATGAAGATAAAATTTGCAGAAACAATGTTCATCTATCGTTTAATTCAACTCAAATAAAATGTTATGAGGTAAAATGGTTTTAATACAGCAATAAGATTGTTACGTTTTTGCTTTTAAATCGAGATTAAATCCTGACCCACGTGTTGTGGTTCATCGTGAGACCCGGGGCATAATAACAAAACCTACGTGTGGTTTGCAGGTAATCATAGATGTTCAGTTAATTAAATATTCTCCCTCTGTTTTGGACTCAAATTTTCTGTTAAAATAATATAGAAGGTAAATGGAAAACCTTTTTTATCTTTTGTAGTAACATTATAGTATTGCATGGACGGAAGTGACAAAAAATTAGCTTTCCATTGATATATGGTATGTAATCCACAAAGGTGCATCAAAAAAGATATTTTGTAAAAAGTCGCAGCAAAACTTTAACAACTGTTGTGGGTATTTTTGCTTGCTAACTGGGGTGCAAAGTTGTCCATTCTACTCAGATAATCTAAGGATTTCTAAAAAGGAAAACTTACGAAAGGTGAAAAAAATGTCTTTTTTGTTTCCATGGCAACAATCCTAGCAACTAGAATCACATCATTGAATGCTTTTGACAGAACTTTATATTCAGGGTTGTAACTGAATCAAATAATTCATTTAATTGTGTTCAAAGGGAAATTTTGTTATAAATCTGGTAAAATATTTTCAGGGAAAGTTAAACTCTACCATTTTTATTTTGGCTACTGTAGCAACCATCGTAGCAACTCCAAAATATAATTTGTAATTATTGTGATGACTTTAAAATGAGCAAGAGGCACTTAAAGTGTCAAATCCGTAATATTACTTATTTTAAGGAAATGTTTAAGGGTAACTGTGCAAAAATAGAAACATAAAAGTTGAATAATTGTCATTTTTGCTACCATAGCAACCACCCTAGCAACCAGAATTAATTGATTGTATTTGCTTTTGAAAAGGAGTTATTATTCAGTGTGTATGAATTAATCAAAATAAGCATTTAACCTTATTGAAAGAATTTTGTAAATGTCAAATCTGTTCAAAACAGCACTTGAAAAACTGAAGATTCCCTATTTTTGTCACCATAGTAACCATTACCCCACCAATTTTATTCCATGATTTGATTATTCAAACCTAGTACTTGATCTTGAAACTTCCCAACAAGGTGGCTTTTTTGGGTTACAAATCCCTGAAATCGGTCAAAAATGGGCTATCTTCAAAATGGTCAAAAAACCCTCGGTGCCTCAACCCTGTGCACCTATCAGACATAAAATCTATAAAATTGTTTTAATGTTAATATGTTGGCAGAATACTTAATTTTACCCTACCTAGGTAAAAAATACATAAAGACTACACTTTATATAACCACATGTGTTTGAATTTTGCTGTTTTTTTTTTACCTATAAAACATCAAATTTTAGCCTAAAATCCATGGCAACCAAAGCAGCAGGACAATTTTGGGTGGCATTTTTGTGCTTTAGTCATAGACTTGCATTAGTGGACAAAGTTTCAAGGAAATCTGTTACCATGCGTGGCCAAATATGTTTGACGGTTACAGAGAATTGGTATTAAAATTTTTATTCCTTATCACTTTTACAACATTTGTATTATAAAAAGGTGAACTAAAGCACATGTGCTTTAAATCTGTTGCTGGATTTACAGAACAAAGAAATTATGCAAGGGAGATAATTTGATAAAAGAATTTTACATAGATATCACTAGAAAAATTTACATTTCGCAATTTATCAACGGTGACCAATGATTTTTATTTTATATATTTAAAATATATAAAACCCAAGAACACTTGCAAAGTATGAACAAAATTTATAATAGATTTTTCAAGCTATCCTCTCATATAATCATTTCCCTATCATTTCTATGTAAAATCCTTAAATTTTCAATTTCAGTTTTCGCGCTTAAATGCACGGTAACCATAAATTTTATTTCATATTGTGAACAATAATACAATTCTGTTTCTTCATAAAAAGTCTCACAAAATTCTATAAAAGGGAAATAATACCCTACAGAACCTAAATCAGGGTTTGGAGTTTAAACTACGTAGGAATTATATTTCTTTCATCTATAGGAGCGACAAATTCACATTATATTGGTGTGTAAACCTTTAGTTTCGTTGGGCGACTATTTCAATCGATGAATGCAGTATTAAACCTATATTTCATGGTAAAATAACTTTCAAAATGAATACCGAAACAAGAACCAAAAAATCCTTAATGCAAAAGTGCGATTGGTGCCTGAAAGCCAAATCTGTGCTACGATTGCTGAATATGTGAGTTTGAATAGACTGTTAAAGTAAGTGAGAACCGAACCGTCAGTCTAAAAAGAAAAAACCCAAAGACAATAGCAACGATGTAAAAACAAAGAAACAAAAATAATAACATGAACATGGCAAAGAAAAGAAAATGAAGACACTCACATATACAAAAATGAACAACATGGACCCAATAAAAACAATGGGTGAGATCACGTGCAGCGGTAGAGTAAGCATCTCCTGCTTCATATAAAACACCAGCACTTGGATCTTTTGCTAGGGAGCTGTTAATTGAGCGTTGAGGTAACTACCCAGTTTTCATAACTTGATTAGTTTGTGTCATTCGGTATGCAGTGGTAGCCATAAAAGAGATTGCAATACTTCATTATGTAGCTTAGTACCAAACATCAAATAGTTGTGTGGGGTAGTTTGGGGAAAAGTGAGATAAAAATATAATTTGTGCCGAAAAGCATTCTGCAAAGTGAAAGAGGAACTGACCGACCTCTGGACTAGGTTAAATATACTTTGGAATGGAGGTAGGGCATATAAATTGAAACAATATCTTACCGACCGGTTCCGCACTGCTATCTTTGGTAATTATATGGCCATTTAGTTCATCTGAAATAGGTAAAAGGCCATTTGTTTGAGTTTGTACGTTTTCATCCATACTTTATAAGCCTGACTGTAAGTAAACATAACAAAATATATGTTTTGTAATTGTCGTAATTATTTTTTTCAGGCCGTGTTTGAAATATTTCTGCACATCTGACCTCATCCTACCTGTGCTGGAAATCCAGCATTAAACGTTGATAAAGAACATGGATGTACTTCGTCCATTATAGTTTTCTACGTTTATTCTTTTTGTGGTTAATGAACATGGATGCGCTTCGTCCGTATATTTTTTGCGTTTGCTAATAAAGATGCATGTAGAACTAACTGACTGATAGCTAGCGGAATATTATGCTAAAACCAATGTAAAGGACACCTTTGTCGTACTATGAGGTAACATCAGCTTGTTCTTTATTTAAGGCCTTTCAAATGGTTACTCAAGGTTGGTTGTTACAGTATTTATACATTGATTAATTTTTATTTTGTTTCGTATACTTAACAGAAATAAACATACTTTTGTTTTCTTTCTCACTTTGTGCCCCTGGCTTCGAAAGCAATTCTGAAAGAAAGCAGAGTATTCAAAGTAATCTTGTGAAATACAATAATACTAAAGGTGCATAATTAACTGTAAATTTAGTTATGCTGTACACTTGTTTCAAGAATTAGCAGCATCCGAATCAAATAATACGGAAAGCAAGTATCCAAAAATAGTCTAAAAGAAGTATTCATCCCCAAATTTATTTTTAACATGTTATTAGGGAAAGCTTATGTTCAATATGTTAAACAATTGTAAAACTAGTTAATGATCACAGTCAACAGCGTAATTGGAATTTTCTAACACTCGAAACTACAGATGACCAATAAAGATTCTTTTTTGAATCACTCCCTTTTTCATTCCCCTTTCACCATTTTCTTTATGCTCAATATGTTAAACAATTGTAAAACTAGTTAATGATCACAGTCAAGAACATAATTGGAATTTTCTAACACTCGAAACTACAGATGACCAATTAAGTTTCTTTCTTGAATCACTCCCTTTTTCATTCCCCTTTCACCATTTTCTTTATTTTATGAAATAAAAGTATCAAATAATTTTTAGACATACACACACATGCACACAAGGAAAAACTATCCATGAGAAGTACCTTTGGTTTCTTCGTTATTGGCTTCAATGTCGTTTTTACGTACTGTAAGTTCACCATTTTGTTTGCCTGAATAATGAAAGAAGAGATTCATGTGTTAGGAACCGACCATTTGAAATTCTTGATTGGGGATATAAGTAGTGGTGACCTCAGATGGAATTTTTGAGTAAAATTTTTTTTATCACCCTCTTTGCAAGCAAGATTATTAATGATCTTCTAAATGTTTTTATTTGATCTGCACTGAAGAGACATAAGTAGCTATTTGCTGAATACAAATTTACAGTAACATCCATTCGGTATTATGGTATCCCATATGGCCTTAATAAGAGAATTTATTGATTTTCGTCTAGATTCTTTTTCACTTCGGATACTTCGGACAAAATAATGCTATACATTTTTTCCATCCCTCAAAAATCAAACGGTCTTTGCCATCTTATTTATTTTAGACAAATGAAATACCATATAAAATGATGGTTGTGGAAACTGACAAAATGCCACAAATGAACACTTTTTTACGTTCTCATTGATATTTCTGTAACAGGAACTTCCACATTTTCTAAAATTATATTCAGTTTTATCAGGCTGGTTTAGTATGTATAGCTTTCTTCAGATGCCCATATTAAATCGGATTACAACTTCAATTTTCATTGTTAAAATGTGTAAAAGAGGTGTACAATTAAAATTGGATACATACATTTGGATCCACGTTTTTTTCTTCTCACAAAACAAAATATAACAATCATCGTTATTGCTATGAAAATAATTCCGATTATTACCCTGAAAATAAAATCGAAGAACTATTTTATAACAATAAAAGCTATGAAAGAAAAGAACCATAAAATAACGATAAAGTAATCTCTATAAATGTACAACAAAACAAGTGAACTTCCAAAATTTATGAATAAAAATATATTGCGTGTTTATTAAATTGTCAAATGAGGATTCCATTCCGTAATAAAGCTAAGCAGAACAATTGTTCAGTTATGATGACGAATAGGAAGCTAAGAATTCACGCAGACCAGGCAAATAAAATTGAACACCATATCTTTTAAGTTTATTTACAAGATTTTTTAATTAGTTAGATCGGTATTTTGTTGCTTGCCTTAAATTAAAATTCGATTTTATGTTGAAGCTTAATCTCCAAATTGTTTTATTTTTTTTTTTTACACTAAGGAGTTTTTCTCTCTTGCAAAGTTCTGAAATTAGCTAATTTTGGCTTTCTGTTAAGATCCTACTGGTCATTTGTTCTCTGTCCGCTTATACTTTTGGTCTTTCATATGTTTTTATTCCATCTGCACTGAAGAAACTAAATAGTTGTCGAAATGGCAAATTGCAAAAATTTGTATACGAAAAGTTCAAAATTACCTCCAGCGCACAGAAATGCATCTTCAATAGAGAATTTGAGAATGTTGATACAATTATAAAAGACATGAATGAAAACTAAAGTAGCCTCAACGAAATTTGCCGCGACTTTTCTCCAAATATCTTTTTAAGTAAATGTTAAAGGATGATATGGCATAACCAACGGAAAGCTAATTTTTTTTGCCGCATTATGCCATTACAATAATTTTACATCAAAGGGTTTAAAAGTTCCCATTACCCTCTATGTTATTTTAACAGAACATTTGAGCCGAAAACAGAGGGAGTATACCTAGTTAACTGAACAATATTTGTTGTTATAATGCCCTGGGGTCTGTCGATTGACCAACACACGTGAGTCAGGAGGAAGCGAAAATTGACTATGCAATTACTTGACAAATTGTCAACAAAAATGTTTATAAACAAATTTATTTTAATGAAAGTAAATGGTAACTCGATATTGGTTCTGCAAATTTTATTCTCAGATCTAACTAAACATTTTTATGTAAATTAGTAAACAAATGAAAATTATGTTTGTTCATTGGCCACCGAATAAACAACAAACAAGCACCCTATATGCAAATAAGTAATCCATCGGCAATCCATTTGGTGTCTTCTCTTTGGTTTGTTGGTTTGCGTAAACTATTCATCAATCAATCCCACATCGAATTTCTTAAATAAACATGAAGGTCTATGGAAAATATTTTTATTTGAACTTTGATTAATTCGGTAAATATACCAAGAGTAGCGGCAAAAAATTAGAAAATGATACATATATGTTTTATTATGGTCTTATTTCAAACAAAATAGCTTCAACGATTTAAGTTGTGGCAAATTTCGTTGTGCGTACTTTAGATCAGGAGAACAACATGTCCTGAAAGTGTGGTTAAAAAATGGCTTACAGTTTTGAAGGAGTTGTGGATTAAAAGATGGAATTAGCAAATGAGTTTTTTTTTTTGCTCCCTAAACCTCTAAATTCTGTAAAATCAAAATTTTAAGTATCAGTGAAATTTTGGTTGGAATAGGACTTGTAGTTTCGAAGGAGTTGTGGATTAAAATGCCGACGGACGACGCAGTACGACGTAATCCCTGAATAAAAACAACAGTGTTCCAAAAAGTTGAGAATATACATTCCAGTCGAACTATTAATCAAAGATTTTTTTTTAAACATGACCAGACAATAGTACTTAGAGGTTAAGAATACACATTCAAGTCGAACTATTAATGAAGGCTTTTATAAACAGGACCAGGCGATCTATAGAATCAATCATATATTAAGGTATTAGGTACGTAAATAGCAAAGTTTCCGGATTTCGATGAAATTCTACATGCAAGTGCATCAAATGATGTTGAATTCCAAGGTGAAATAAAATCGGTTTAGCTATTTTTATGTTTGAAATATGACCGATTGAAAAATCTATCAGTTATGTTGTTTTCATATAGAATCCATGTAAAACGTACAGAAAAATAATATATGAAACGTTTTTAAATTGCGCGTTTATGAAAACGTATCCTACAATTTTTCTGCAAAAAGGACATGTTTTAAACAATGAAATTCTCATTTTAATGGTGTACATTTCATATAGGGTCACCGAATTAATTTCGCCGGTACTTATAGTTGAACATAAAATAGGCACGCCAAAAATGGATTTTTTCGATAAAATCCGCCGTCAAAATAGCGACGCCGTCAATAAAAGTTAGGATTTTAGGCGTGATTTGATAGATGAACATCTATATTCAGCGATCTATACCACGAAAACGAACTCGGTGACCGTATAAAAAATTATAACAATAAAACAGTTTCTTTGGCGACATAATATCAATTTTTCAGAAAAATTTGAAACGACGATAATATAAAGTGAAAGTTAAAATTATTTTACGTTCATTCTAAAGCTAATTTATAACGTTCACCGGTAGAGGCGCTTATTTACGTACCTCTCACCTTAAGTGGTTCAGAATATACATTCAAGTCGAACTATCAGTGAAAGTTTTTACAGAATCCATATTGTGGTAAGACGTTTAGAATACACCTACAAGTCAAACTATTAAGGAATGCTCGAATTCAAGCCGAGAAACACTAATATCTATTAAATTGAGAGTGTTCTAAAAGTAAGAATGCACATCCCAGTCGAACTATTGCTTCATGCTCGAAACCAAGCAGGGTTCAGAAAGTATCCATAGCTTCAAGTGTACTAAAAAGTAATTACAAACTTTTAATGGATGATCCAGTACATGCTCTTCAAACGACATATATAGATTATACTGAATTGATTATTTGGTTCCTATTTTGTAAATAACTGCTTTATAGACATTATTTCTCATTGATTCACAAAGCAGAATGACCTTTATAATTGAAAACTAGAAATACTATGAGCGTAGATCACTAAATGATACCCCGCCAATACATATGATGCATGAGTGGCAAAGTCTATTTTTTCAACCTTAAAATTTTGTGAGATCAAAATCAGAAACAGGAGGTGTACTATGCCATCATGCTATAAAGAATTTCTGAAAGTTGCATCAAATTAAATTAATTTGTTTAGGAGGGGTTTAGGATGGCATATCAGTACCCCCTATGACAATAAATGGCAAGTCCATGTTTGGCTATGGATGTTTGACCAAACATTGGTCAGACCGAAATCTATAATAAAAGGTACAATATATATTGTTATGTGATAAACATTTTCTGAAAGTTTCATCAAATTCAATTCATGGGTTTAGGAGGCTAGGTACATTGCATATCAGTACCATCCCTAACAATGGATGACAAAATAGATGTTCGGTTATGGGAAACCCCAAAAATGGCCAGATCAAAACTTGAAATAAAAGGTCCACTTTCGGAACATGCGATAAAGATTCTCTGATTGTCTCATTAAATTCCATTCATTTGTTATGGAGGAGTTGCGGATTGCATACCAGTACCCCCATATGACATTGAATAACGAAGTCCGCTTTTTTCCTCTCGAAAACCCCCCAAAACTGGTTCATAAATTTTAAAATAAAAGGTGCACCATGACATCATTTGATAAAGATTCTCAAAAATTTTCCTCATATTCCATTCAGTGTATCTCACCTACTATGTTCTTGGTTCTTAAGCTTCACAAAAATCCCTACAAACATTGTTTTATTTCTGCCCAGACTGACTGGTACCAATTGTGCACCTCTCATTTCAGATCTTTTTCTGTTCTGTTACGAATGGGGCTTCATGAAAAACTATAAAATGGAACCGTACAAAACAGTGATAAACTTAATTCTATTTTCAATGATAGCAGCAAGTATATTGACGATATACAATCCAAAGTTTTTAGAAAATGTCGACATCATTTACCCACAATAACTTAAACTTGATAAAGCTTACAATGATTCAAAATACTACCGTTTTCTGGGTCTAACTATCGTCATCGACTCTGGTTAAATAAAGACTAAAATATATGATAAAAGGGGTCTTCTTGATTTCACTATTACTAATTTCCCCTTTCTTGACGTTGACGTTCCTCTAGCTCAATCGAAGTGCATATGTCTCAACTGGTACGAATGTTTGTTCTACTCTTGTCGACTTTAGTAGCCTTACTTTTACAACAGGGTTAAAGATTTTATAAGTTGTTGTATACATTTGAGAAGTTTAAAGAAGATATGAACATTTGATATCAAAATATGGCGTTACTCGCAAACAGCTTATTACTAAGGGCATTTCTCATCCTTGTTTTTACGGTTTTTTTTTAAATGCCAGAAACTGATAAAAATATCCAACTAATAAAAAATAGCACGTAAATTTACGTAATAAAATTCACTGGTTTAGGAAGAGTATTAGGATGACAATTCAATACCCCCTACCGCCATTCGATGAATGGCAAAGTCCATGCTTCGCTAGAAACCCCAAGACATTGGTTAAATCGTGGAGGTATATAATACCTCCATGGTTAAATCAAAAACTAATTAACATAGGAGATACACTGTGTTATCATAGGAAAAAGGATTCTTTGACAATTTTATCAAATTTAATTTATAAAACAGTTTAGAGTAGTTGAGTATATAAAAGCCGGACATAAGACAGACGAACGGATTGACACTATATACCCAATATAGGATGTAATGAAACAACGACAGAATTTCAGTGTGAAGAAAAAATTATTTGAACAAATTATAAAGAACGAATAAATTGTCAGAGCCCGGAGACATTGAGGAATTAAATTAATAAAACGTCCAGACGTTTTGCGCAATATTTGTGATACTTATACTTACGTCACATCACTGCGTTTAGTGGTGCAAATTTCAATGAACTGACTTAAGAATTGGCTATAAATCATTTTTAAAAAATATATTAGTTTTATATGAAATATATAGGAGTATCTTGGCAAGGGAATACTTTGATTCAAGATCTATATAATCATTACTTTTGTCTTAATACACCTTTTCTGCAAAATATATCATTTTTCAAAATTAGTGATGTTGTAAAATATCTGACAAGATTTTCATGGATTTTGCAAAATCCTCGACAATTTTAGTGATTTTATGAAATCACTAAAATGATCAGTGGTTTTACAAAATCACTGATTTTACAAATTCACTGTAACATATATATAAGGTTGGACAGACGAAAGGATTGACACTACAATGTATATGTGACAGAAGGGGGTCAGTGATCGACCAGATTTGACCTCCTGGGCAGTGTAGTGGCAGATACTTCGCCCCTGATTCGTATGCAGGATACCTGATATCAGTACATGGGTGAACATAAGAATCCGAACATTTCGAATACTTTATTTACAAATGTACAATAGATCAACATCAACAAAAATCATTAGAAATTCCAAATAGAAAAGTAGCTTTGAATCCAAAAGAAAACATTTTAAACTTGACCAAAAGGATATTTCGCGTTGTGTTTTGTAAATTTAGTAAGTAATCCGAATCACATGCCAAAATGTATACATGTGCCAAAAGTGCTCGGGTTAAAAGGCTAACTTTTAGGCGAGCGACAGTCTAATTCAGACTGATTTTATATTGTGTGGAGTAAAGCTGGTACAGCTTTTGCCACCTGCTACTGAAGAATGATGGAAATTTCAATTTTCCGGGTTTTTTTTCCAAAAGCAGGGCCATATCAAAACAACGACAGCTTTTTAAGTGTGAAAAAAAGGATTTGAGACAAAAGAATACAGTTGGAATAAATCGTTAGAACCCAGAGACTTTGAGATATCATATTGATAAAACGTAAACAGACTTTCCCTTAAAAAGTACTTACCCTACAATAATTGCTGTTTTATTACTTTTTTCTCTGTCTCCGTCTTGTGATTCTTTTCTTTTTGAAACCGTACTACCCGATTCAGTACTCAAAGTAGTAGTAATACCTCCCAAAATTTTTGTAGACTGGTCTGAAATTAGACATTCGAGATTTCAATTCTTCTTTTCTATTGCAATTTTATTTACTCTAATGTACAGGAGATTTGAGCACTTCATTCATTTAATTGTAGTTAATTGATATACAAGTGGTATAAAATTATCTCCTTTCTCCCTTCTAGAAAAACTGCATTCGAGACAGTTGTTCTTGGTTGTAAGAACGTGTTCTGGGAATACTGTTACACATCTCGAACAGCAAGAACATCTCAAATGTGAACAACATTCTCGAACGCAAAGAACGAATTCAAAATGGCAGTTAAAATTACAGTTGTAAATATAAGTCATTTGTTCAGAGAACAAATGTAGGTCTACCCGAAGAAATTTTTTAGCAAAGTCTCGTAATAAGTGTTTTGGCTTGATGAAACAAGAAAAATTTTCTTCATTACATGTCATCAGCCATCTCTTACAGTTTATGAGTTAAATCATTGAACAAAAGAATTTAAATCGTTAACAAAGTTGTATTTTGTAAAACTGAACATTTTCCCCATAACATGTCATTAGCCATCTCTTTCGGTTTACGGGTTAAATCATTTATCACGAAAAAAAAATCTATGGTTGCTAAGGATTTCATTGTGTTGCTAAGGACTTTGAACTTTGATTTTAATGTGATATTGTAGGTAATATAAAGCCGAACATTTTCGCAATTCAAAGTTTTTTTCTATCTCTTACAGTTTTTGAGATATAAGCAAGAAACCTCAATTTTGGACCCGGAAAACAGTTTTCGTATCCTAAGTCCATAACGCTTGGGCCAATAATTTTTGACCCAATATATTAAATGTAGATCTTGATAAAATACACATTTTATTTATTACATGTTATCAACTATCTATCACAGTTTCCAAGATATACTATAAAAATATATGGTTGCTAAGGATTTCATTATGTTGCTAAGGACTTGGAATTTTTTCCTTGATGTCATTTTATAGGTCATATTAAACTGAACATTTTTGCTTTTTAAGTTTCTGTCTATCTCTTACTGTTTCTGAGATATAAGCAAAAAAACCTCTATTTCGGACCATGTATGACTTATGAACAATGGTGAAATTTCAGGTTTCTATGACTTATCGTTTGGGAGTATTTAGCATTAACGGAAACTCAAAATCTTTCAAAGGGCAACAACTCAAATAAAGAGTCGTCGAATCTCTTTGGACCAAATGTAACAAAGTTGCGACTTTTGATTATGAACATTTTTCCCTTATATGTTTTCAGCCATCTATTACGGTTTATGAGTTGAAGCGATAACAAGGCTTAAGGTCATCGGTGACCTTGACCGGTGACCTTTGACCTTGACATTTTTAGATGGCCATATATGACTTATGAACAATGGTGAAGGTTTCAGGTTTCTATGACTTATCGTTTGGGAGTATTTAGCATTAACGGAAACTCAAAATCTTTCAAAGGGCAACAACTCA
>MJUU01043281.1:137950-157462 GCA_002080025.1 Modiolus philippinarum
TAACTTATATCAACTAAGAATAATGGTGAAGGTCCCATGTCTCTACGACTAACCGTTTAGAAGTTTTCAGCGATGACGGAAATTGAAAATCTTCAAAGGGCAATAACCCCCCAAAAAGTATACCGCACGGTTTCGGACCAAATGTAATGAAGTTCCGTCATGACCTAACGAGCATTTTCCCCATTACACTTCATCAGCTATCTTTTACGGTTTTCGAGTTTAAGTGATCACAAGGTATTTAGTGAAAAGGGGAAGAACTCCGTAACGGAACAAAATTCCGAATGTGGCCCTCGACTGCGAAAAGTTTATGTCTGCCCGGTATTTTGTGCGAAAGCTCAAGTTGACATGTCGCGTACAGTTTTGGGCCGAAGAGTTTAAAAGTTGGCGGAAAAAAAATAATAATCAGAAGAAATACTATAAGGTCTATCGAGAAGGTTCTTGGGTAGACCTTAATTATGTCTTTTGTTATCGCCCGGTATTGTCCTTTACTCGGCGGTATATGCGACAAAGAATTCGGTAGATGATCTAATCAGGGACAGATAAATGATTTAAGAAACGGGTAGCGTAAATCGTAGAGGGGATGAGACCATTTTCGGGACGCCGGGATTGACAAATCGGGATGGCCCTTTTTTAAAGACTGGAATTCGATATGAAAATGTATTCGGGACATGGGCAGGGTATTTTTAGACCCGAAATCGGAATTTTATGGTAAAATTTATCGGTTTTGGCAAAAATTGGTATTTTAAATACAATCTTCCGGGATCGTGACTATTCGCAAAAAATGTCCGGGATTTCGGGATTTTCTCATTTTGATGACGGGAAATCGGGATGAGACCCCCTTTCGCCCTCTCTCATCGTAAGCAAGGCAAGCAATTGTTTGACTTTTTTATTCATTTAAATCCTGAAAATGTTTCATTTTTACGTAAAATAAGTAAAATGTGTTAAATTACTGTCCTAAAGTGGTGTCCTTGTTTCTTAATTCCGTTTTTGCCGTTGTCCATGAATTGTTCGTTCTTTTTACTGACGGTTGGGTTCTCACTTTCTTTATACTTATATGTGTAGTTTCGTTTTACTGACGGTTCGGTTCTCACTTACTTTTATACTTATATGTGTAGTTTAATACAGAATTGCCACAAAACAATTTTGAATAAAATGAAGTCTTTCATCATGTTCATAGAGCATTCAGATATCATGCAAGTCAATTGGTCTTTTTTTCACATCTTTAAAATGGTTCTTTTTTATTTAATATGCTTAGAAATAATTTTTTGTCGTAAGTTTACTTTTTATATAAAATGCAAACACCATATCATCTTCATCGTTGATTAAACGAACAAAAAACATTCGATCTCTTAAAATTTATTTCCATTAGTCGCCATCTTGATTTCCGTTCTAGGAACACACACCACCTCAAAGCAGTAGCATGTTCTCGGAACAAAATTTCGTTCCGAGTGTCGTGTTCTTGGCGTTCGTGATGTTCATATCATTCCGAGTACACACATTCGTGTCAGGAATAGGCGTCTCGAATGCAGCCAGAATTGTGTGTCTCATAACTTTTTCGGAACAACTTAACAGCATGGCGATGAAAATAAACAATCAACAAAATGTCAAGATTTCAAAGAAATAAACAAATACAATATTTAGTGAAAACTTCATTCAATTCCCAGATCTTTACTTTGTAGTTAAAACGTGATTAAACTTGCCCACAAGAAGAGGTAATATGCGAATTCCTTACATAATTTACTGTCGTGATGAAAATACTGAATCGGTACACACTGGTCAAAATCAATTGCTATAGGGTGTTAAAATGAATGTACCCAGACAAGATTATATGTACAGATAGATTTTTTAACATACTTTATTTATAGGCCAATTTAGTAACGATTCTTGAATAAGAAACACTGAGATCCAAATCTAATCCTATGTTACTAAGCAAAATTATATCGTTTCGAAACAGCATTATTTTCCTTTTATACCCACGTTTCAAAGGGTAATCATCAACACAAGATTTCATTGGTTCAATTAAGGAAAAGGGCGTGCCTTCAGTTAAAACCCATTAAAGACCCTAGGTGCTTAGTGAGAAATCAAAGCTCCAATGTAGCTGAATCTCGAAGCCCTGAAAATGATCTACACGTGGCAAAACTTCGTAGTCATCCAAAGAACTACTGCATGCATCTGCATGTATTAAGTTATTCCATAATACGTGAAAATAATCGGATTTTGTGATTTCGCATGTCGATTTCGTTGCTATAAATATATGCAATACACTGTCTCAGGTAAACAATTGTTATTTTCATCTTTGACAAATTACTGCGCGACACTGGTTCGTTGATCCGAGACGCAATATAATAAAAACGAGTAATTTGATAAACATGCATATTGTTTTTAATTTAACATGATAACACCGTATTCAACTCAAGAAAATGAAGAAATATAACTTAAAAACACAATGTATACGATTTTGAAAGAAACTTGCGCACTATATTTTATCGGAAGCACGAAGATCATCTTTTGGAGCTGTTAATAGGCTTGAAGCCTCACGTGATTTTTTCTTGTCATATTAACATCTCTCAAGCCATTCCATGGCTTCGAGATAAAAATCGATATTGTTTTATGTAACCTTGTAACCCTGCGTGTACCCAGTCCAAAATTTGCAAATGAATCGATAAATATTTAATTGCATATATTTTTCCTAGAAATTTTCGTTATAAAGAAATGCCTAGATCCAAAACTCTTTGGAACCATGTTTATTCCGGGAAATCTCATTTTTCATTAAAAAATATGCGAGAAATATCAAAACAATTTTCAATATCATTTTTCAATATCAAGATACGTCACATGAACATAACAGAGTATAAATTTTCATGTTATAAGTAACTTTTATCAGGCACTGACAACGAGTTACGCGTTGCAATCGACATTTTTATCTTTTCTAAACGAGAGTTCTATTTTTAAATATCACCGGATTTCAGACTGATGACATTTCTTCAAAGTATTATATCTGTTTAAAATCAGAGAAATACTTTCATTTGGTGATCTTTGTTAGCTTGAAAGTTGCTCGCTGTATTACCACGTAACTACAGGGCTTGAATCTTAGGTCCTGCCTCTCTATTTCCATGAAAACTAGAACCCGTTTTTTTCATATTAAGCCAAAGTAATTTGTTTCTGTTCAATATAAATGGCTCTGACATTAATTTTTCGGCTAACTTTTTTTGGTTTGTATTGTCTTATCATTGATTGCTTTGCATGTCAAGTCACTCCTATAGATATATTTTGAGTACTTTATTTATTGACTAAACATTTATACCACAACACCATATTTGAGATATGTTAAGAAAATTGGTTTGATTTAATAAAGCCTTTCTAGACAAAAACATACCAGTAATATCTTCTTCCACATCTACATGTAACATTTGTTTAAAAGTATCAAATCCAACAGTACAAGTGTAACTAACATTCAGGTCACGGTCCTCCAAATATTTGATATGCAGATAAAATCCGCCGTCCGTTACATGGGAGGTATACTTTTGGGGAAAGGACGATACCTCATTCATAGCTATCAAACCTTGGTCTGGGCCCCCAAACCAACGTCTTGTGCAGGTATTTCTACATCGTGTTAATGTAGATCCGTTACAATATAAGGTGACATCTTTCCCAATGTTAACGGTTTTATTAAGCATGGTCCATGTTACTGAAACCATAAACAATGTATCATTGATAAAGCATATCTCATAATGAAATATAGTATGCAACATTTAAATATAAAAACACAAAGTGAAACTTAGACACAGATATGGTTTTTAGGTGAGGGTGATATAGGTTTATTTTTGGTGCAATGTGTTTGCCGTTTTTCATTACAAGAGTTGCTGTTTCTGCAGGGCTGTGATATGTCGTACTTCATGAAATCATTCCTCTTGATCTGATATTCTATTTCTCGTACGTTCGTAATCGCTAAAACCCCTCCACCCTACAACCTTGAGTTATTTTCGATTTTTTCCTTCTTATCTAGTATAGCATTAAAAAGATCTGGCGAGGTTTCCGTTAAAATAGCATGCAAAATTTTTGCATAACATGTGAAATAGTTTGTTTAGGGGGCTGGGTCCGCCTGAGTGTATATACGGCTTAGAATTGTAATTTTCTTCTCATTATGGGAAAGATTTCCCTAGATTCCTCCTTCTTTACTGGCTTACATTGCAGACAACTGGCTTTGGAATTTTAATATTTAAATCGGGAACTCCAGCAATATGCGTCGACTGTGCATGCAGACCAAGTAAACGGCAATGACGGTACAAACCAACTCGATGATGATATACTAGTAATTCCAAAAAAGACAAGTAGTATGATTTTCATGAATCTTCAGAAGAAGAATTCAACGCAGCTTTCAGCTCTGAAAATGATCATTCGAGTGGAAAGGACGGAGAAATTTGTCCTAAACAAAATGTTGCCTTATGGAGCAACCACTTGATTTTTAGAGGGGTGGAACGTAGGACATCTGATTCTGGATATTTTTCATGCAATCTTGAGTCTGACAATTTCTTCTCACTGGAAGCAATCCTGTCGTTTTTTGTTGTTGTTTTTTTTTTCTTAATCGTTCCAAGCTTGAAATGTTGCTTCATATATGTCATCCTGGTTATAATTTTTTTTTCAGCTTCCTCATGTCCTGATAATTTTTTTACCAAATATCAGATCCTGGATTTATTTTTTCAAATTCCTTCCTTGCCCCCTCCCCCCATAAAAATCAAATGGTTGCTCCGGTCCCTTAGAGGCGGAATATTCCGATAGCGAGAGATTAGGTAAATCGAATGAACCTGTTATGATAGGACGTATGGCTTGTTATGTGACCAAATATTTCGACGCATATGTCAGCGAGATCTGTGTAGAGGACAAGGTCAGCTGACGAGTTTGTAAAGGAACTCATAGGCAGTCTCAAAGCTTGACGTTTAATGAAACGGTGCATTGTTTGAAGTCCCTTTGAAGGTTTGGAGGAGTTAGGTGACAAGGCATACTCAACGATGTCTGCCACTTCTGAATTGATGGAGCGTATTACATGCCTTTAGTAGGACGAGTAAACGATGCCTGTCATTACGAGCGACAAATTAACTTCTCGGCCAAGATACTTAAAGAGGAAACACAGGTGAAACAGACATAATTTAGAAATCAGACACTTTTTACTATTTCAGTGTATGCTCTTTTGCGTTCTTGACGAGAAAAGTAAGAATACAAAAAGGGCTCTAGAAATAGGTAAAGACTTGAAGCAAAGAAGTATTGTATCGACTCAAAATGATACAAGTGTATCTGGAATTGGAAGGGACCAAAACTCATCTCCGTACAAACAGACCAGTACTGCAACCTATTGAAACCCCGGGATTGAAACCGATCCATTATAAACGTTGGAGTTTCTAGGTATGACAATCGAATTCAAGAAGATAAATGTCTCGTTACCCGAGGCCGAAAATGGTGCAAAGATTTGATAGGCACTCTGAAGGCGATCTCAGATGCAGTTGCAACATAAGAGAATTATTACAAATACATAATATTGATCTTCTATTAGTTCTATGTACATCTTATCTCCCTTTAGATTGTTACTGTGTGCCATTCTATCGCTATGTGTTGTTCCTTTGAATTGAATTGTATTTTTGATTTCCTATTGAATAGTTTTTTTACAAGTCTAACCTTCTGATGTTGCATACTGTACAGTGGACAACCATAAAACTAGAATAAAATTCACCATAATCACCATGTTCTGTGGACAAAATAAAAAAAATTTAGCCGTGAATATTAAAAGTGCTGGTACGAGTTCATAAAAGAAAAGAAAAGACAAAGAAACTTATAATTCCACATGTTAAATCATGACTTACCTTTTCAATGCCCTGATTTAAATTACACTTCCTGGATTTCTCAGGTTTGATACTAAAAATACATTTCATGATTTGATAGGGAATTTTTCTCAAAAAGAATAAAATTAGATGCTGTGAAATTCTTGTTGAAGGAACATTTAGCTCATCATGATTGATTTTCATCATACTTAAATACTTTTTCAAGATATATAACGGTTTTCATTGCAATCAATCTGCAATTTGCAATTTAATTTCATGTTTACGTTTTGCTGGTAGAAACAGAAAGGCAGAAATCTATGAATACAGACTGCACTACGTGAAACTGACAAAACAAAAGAAATTGGTGATGATTATACGTATTAATCATTAAAATGACAAACAATAAAAACAAAACATCTTGTAAACCACTGATTACTAGTATTTATGGATAAAATGTCTTGTTTATAAATAGATCTGAATGATCTTCAACCTTTCCAAAGTAACTATAATTTACGCAAATGAAATATATAAAAAATTTATTGCATTTCTTTTGTCATCACACGTATCGTATACTGAAGAGAATGTGTTGGGTTATTATTTGTCGACTTTGGAGGACACGTTTTCCAACAGACAATCGGGATACCAATGGAGACTAATTATTCACCACTTCTGTCAGATTTGTGTTTATATTCAAATTAGAAAAAAGAGAAAAATCTAGCAAGTTCCTTTAATTATATTTTCCGTTACCTGGATATGGCAAACATAATTTTGAAAGGGTCCATTAAAGGATCGGATTGGCTCCAATCAACAAAGTAATTTGAGAGTGCATTATATTCTAAGGTTTTCCCCATAGGCTTAAATGTTAAGCAATCGCTTAATGCATGCGGTCATCTTATATAAGGTGCATACTGCCAGACACAGGTTTTAAAGGGGAACACCTATTAAGACTATTGTATTCAAGTTTGGACCTCATTTTCACAGTGGTTTCTAAGGAGATCTTTGACATAAGTGCCAATGTTAGATTTGACTTTTTCTGCTGGTGGCCATCATGAATATGACCAAGACCTAACGTGCGTAGTTTTAAAACGCCCCATCTATGGACCTCTGTAGCTACGTTTAGTAGCAAATGGCAAAGAATTGTCAGAGGAAAATATCTTTAAATATGTTTTCCAATAGAGTACAACGTAAGTCAATAGCACCCGTTGGCAGCGATCTTGGATGGGATGCGAACCTACTTGACATAATTTTTAAGGTGACCACCCAAAGAATATTGTAATGAAGTTTGGTTCCAATTTGCAAGTGGTTTCAAAGAAGATCTTTAAAAGTGTGTCCTTGGGGTCTTAATTTCATGATGACGGCAATTTTGGATGAGGTGCAAACCAGTCAAACTTCCGATATTTTATTACACATGTAAGATGTAGTCATTGCTTTGCAATTCAAACTTGACTTCTGTAGTTTTAGGTTATTAGACAAAATATGTAAAAATCGCTAAAATATAACAAAAAGGGCAAAAAATAAATAAGTACTAAATTTTGCATGGTATGCTGATTTTGATATGCACTGTATTTTTTTGATAGACTCAACTTTGATCGTCTTTTTGAAGTATAAGACAAGAAGTCGAAACAAATTAAAACTTTTACGGGAAAAGGTGCAATAACTTCAAGACGGCCTGATTTTTTTTCACAATTGCTATTCTGATAATTTTACGCTGTCTTATTTTAAATATATGTAAGGGGTTTTGTGTCATCTGCAAAAACGGCATTTTACCCTATATGTTCTACTTTTAGTAACAATGGCTATGCTATTTGTGTTTTTTTTACTAAACGAACATATTTGAAAACTGCATAACCTGGACATAATTCAGGCCAAGTTTAGTTACAATTGAATTAGCAGTTTCAGAGGAGAAGAGTTTTGAAAATGACAACAGATGACGAATGCTAAGCGATGGCAAAGCTGACATGGCAAGATGAGCTAAAAGAGATGTAATAAACTAAATGTAAATTAGTATTCAATATTTCTATAAAAAAAAACTTTGCAATTATTATGCGATGCGAAGATTATAAGAATACCTTTTTAAAGGTTTTCTGAATTTGGTTGCAACGGATAGTGGAGCTTTTAGTTGCCTTGGAAACCAAACAAAAAATTTAGATTTAAGAAAAAAGTAATCGTCTACATGTTATGCTTTCATTTTTGCTCTTCTTGTTTTTTATTGATATTGGAGCTCTTGGTTGTCGTGGGAATTAAACTAGAAAACTGAAATTGTAGGGAAAAATCAGATTCATAGATTTAAAGCGATTCCTACAAAATTCTTTCTGACGGATGGTCTGAAATCGGTAGCAATGGATAACTGAGCTTTCGGTTGACACGAAAAGAAAACCAAAAAAACTAACATGATGTCAGAAAACAGGATTCTGCTACATTTTTATGTTTTACCTTCAGCAATATGTGTAAACTACTTAATAAGAAAAATTGCTCAAGTTTTTCTGAAAAGATTCTCGAAATCTTTTGAGATCAACCATATGTATAACATAAAGATTTTAAGAGGAACCCCTGTCCAAATTGTATTTGACAGGGATCTGAAATGGGTTGTAATGAATAATGGGTAGAAGTTATTATTATCAATAGAAGTAGTAGTAGTCGTCGTATACTTACCTAGCTACGAGTTTTTCAAAGTTACCTTGCACAAGATACTTGCAACTGGCTGTTGCACCTTTGATGAATTTTTTTATAATCCTATTACTGTTCAATACAACATTAAAGAAAAAAGAATTAAATAAGCAAAGGTGACATTACACTAAAGCCTAAAAATGGGAGAAAAAAATTATATTGTTTCCACATTCTTCATTTAAAGAAAACATTAGAGATGAAGTTATCAGTTTTTTTGTTTTTTTTTTTGTTTTTTTTGTTTTTGTTTTTGTTTTTTTTTCATAGAAAATTTTGATATTAACATAGTAATTACAAAACATTGAATTAAATTTAAATTTAACATATTTTATTGCTCAAATAAAGCAAAGTATTTTATATGAAAATATTAGCCTGAGCCACGATATCATTAGTGAGGTAAATTTAAATGTATTCGAATTTTTCACGGTAGTTATGTATACCAGACTGTATATCATGTACCTAAATTGGTATTTCCTAAGATTTTGGGAACTAGCAAGATTTGTAGAAAATCAATTGATTCTATTTGGAACCTTACAATATCTAAATTTTTGTAAATTTTGTTGAAAACTAAGGAGTATCTCCCTCATGCAAAGCTCTGTCCTTAGCTGATTTTGGCTTTTCATTTAGATCATATTGGTTATTCGTTCTCTATCAGTTTTTAAACATCTTTGAGTTTATGGTCTTCCAAACATTTAGATTTTATCTGCACTGAAGAGACATAAGTTGTCGAAATGCGCATATGCAGAACTCAATTTACAGTAACTTCGCTATTTAGTCATTTGTCAGTTCATTTTATGTTTGTTAAAGATCCTGCATCCATTACCAGTAAAGACATGGATGCAGCTGTGTTCGACACCGAACAATGAATTCAACGCAAACCGGTACTATAGGTACCGTCTTGATTTCAATTAGGTATGAGCAATGCTAGTTGTTGAAGGCCTTATGGTGACTTCAAGATGAAGAACAACAATAAAAGCGTTTTCCATTGCTTGGTTCTACTATATATTTGTAGAGACTTTTTCTCATATATATTTACTCCATATTCCATATTCCATTGTGTTTATATATGCAATCCAGCATACTACTTCACAATGATCTCTCGCTGAATTTTCTACCTCACAGTAAACCAAGTTTGAATTAGTTCAGACAAACCGAGTAGAACTAAAAGAAGGAATTTAAACAAGAGGCTCTCAAGGGCCTGTATTGCTTACCTGGACAATGGCTGACATAGAGAGATGAATGACATTTCCAATCAGGGTCCAGAGTTTAAACTATGTTCTCCGCTGAGACCACCTTGGATTGAATTGGATGAAGACATGCCAGATGCAAATTTTGAAGTGGGCTTGACTGGTAGTTTCTAAGAAAAAGAACTTTGAATGTCTTTACCATAGATTTCAATGTTAAAACTAAGTTCCCACTGGCAGCCATCTTGGACGAGGTACAATGTATGAACCTGCTGGATATCTTTTTTGGAAGGGACCAACTAAGGGCTATTGCGACTAAGTTTGGTTATAATTGGACTAGTAGTTTCTGAGAAGAAGATCTTGGAATATCTTTTCCATAGAGTCCAATGTTTAAAATATATTCTCTGCTGGCGGCCATCTTAGATGAGGTACGAACCTGTCGGATACCTTTTTTGGAAGGACCTCCTAAGGACCTCTGTGACTAAGTTTGGTTCTAATTGGACAAGTAGTTTTTGAGAGGAAGATCTTTGAACGTATTGCCCATTGGTCCGATGTAAAAACTATTTCTCCGCTGGCGGCCATCTTGGATGAGGCACGAACTTGTCGGATACCTTTTTAAAGGAACCATCTAAGGACCATTGTGACTAAGTTTGGTTGTAATTGGACTGGTACTTTCTTAGAGGAAGATCTTTCAATGTTTTTTTCCAATATGGTCCAATGTTAAAACTCTGTTCCCCACTGGCGGCCATCGTGGATGGGGTATGAACCTGTCGGATACCATTTTTGGAAGGGACCCCTTAAAGATCGTTGTAACTAAGTTTGGTTCTAATTGGACAATTAGTTTCTGGCTTCAGATCTTTGAATAAGTTTCCATAGGGTCCAATGTTAAAACTTCTCTACTTGTTGCCATCTTGAATGATGTACGGACCTGTCGGATATTTTTTGGAAGCGACCATCTAAGGACCACCGTGACTAAGTTTGGTTCTAGCTGGACAAGTAGTTTCTGAGAAAATCTTTGATTGCATTTTCTGTAGGGCCCAATGCTGAAACAATATTCCCCGCTGGTGGCCATCTTGGATGAGGTACGGACCTGTCGGATACCTTTTTGGAAAGGGCCCATATAAGGACCATTGTGACTAAGTTTGGTTCTAATTGGACTGGTAGTTTCTGAGAAGAAGCTCTTTGAATGAGTTTTCCCATATGATCTAATGTTAAAACTATGTTCCCCACTGGTTGCAATCTTAGATGAGGTAAGGACCTGTCGAATACCTTTTTTTCGAAGGGACCATCTAAGGACCATTGTGGATAGGTTTGGTTATAACTGGACTGGTAGTTTCTGAGAAGAAGATCTTTGAATATGTTTTTCCATAGAGTCCAATGTTAAAATTATGTTCCCCGCTGGCTGCCATCTTGGATGAGGTACGGACCACCCAACAACCATTGTAACCAAATTTGGTTCCAATTGGCCTAGTGGTTTTAGAGGAGAAGACCTTTGAATGAAAGTTTACAACGGACGACAGACGACGGACGCCAAGTGATGGCAAAAGCTCACCCTTGCATAGCCAGGTGAACTAAAAAAAGGTCACTTAATATGAAAATGCTTTAGTTGAACATGCTTCAATAAAGTTATTAACGAAAAAATGTCCTGGGCTCATGCATATTTATCATTATTAGTTTCTGCAAGGAGTATCTAACTTTTTTTAGAGTTTAAAATGCGGGTGAAACCTTTTGTTCCTTAAGGGAAATAATAACATTTATTTGGATTGTTTTCAGAGGACAAAATGTCGGCAATTCAAGATGAAAATCAGGTTGTAGTTTTTGGGAAAATGACTTATCCCCCATCGAAAGTAAAATAGCCTATTCCTTATCGTAAAAAAATGACTGGAATCCCCTTTTTCTGAAACCCAATATGAATGACCCCCACCCACCACGGACTGGATCCGCCATTGATTTGGACAGCTTGATGAGGAAATAAAAAAAAATACACAGTCATAGATCGTACGTGTATCTGATTGTTAACCTACCAGAAATTCATCCAAAAACTGCACTGAAGTGGGTGTTTCCGTTTTAATAGAATACAATAAGTCAAAATATATTTCCCAACAGCTGAGTGGATTTACATCCATTAAGGAAATAATATTGACATGATTTCATCAGGTATTGTATCTAGTTAAATGTTTTATTTTGAAAAGTGTAAAAAAAAATTGTTAAACATTGTTACAAGTGATTTTTCAATTGGGAAAACTGAACATTATTGAAAATAGGTCTGGTCCATTGTTAGCCTAGATACTACCAATACCCAGAAATTGGTGTAAATTTGAACATTTTAAGTTTGCATGACTACCAATCCTGTGGCTGCAGAACCGTACCTCTATATGTCCTTTTTAATATTTCTTTTTTATTCGGCGGACCACACATATTACAAAAAATTAACACAAGTACCATATGCGGTTCAGCAGCTATCATTCCTGATGGAAGACTTCTTCTATTATAACCAGCTTACTTTTATTCCGTCAATACTTCAACTTGGTTTTTAATCATATTGTCACTGAAAATGAAAATAAAAATAAACAAGTAAAACAGTATCATTTCCATATGATAAAACAAAAAAAAAAAGAATACTAAAATTCTAAATCGGAAAATCCGGAACACCAATAGACTAATACAAAAAAAATACAGGACACCACAGGTCTGAAACATTAAATCTAGAACACCCCAGTAGTCTAAAACACAAAATCCAGATCATCAAAAATCAAAAACACAGATAACCAGCGACAAAAAAGCAATACAGAAAAACTGGCAACAATATGAACATGGACGCGACATAAACTAAAAATTTTATTCTAGAAAAACGAATATATAAAATCTAGAAGGAAAATAATAAAAATGATAATAAGATAAAAGAAAGTCGTTAGTATTGTCGAAAAATGTTTTAATTCTAGTTGCAATGCAAAATTAAGCATCATTTTAGGCACAAATTTTATTATATGATTCTATTGATAAGACCTGTGAATAGGGAATAGAAAAAATGTCAACGAGGAAGAGATAGGAATTAGTAAATAAAGAATAGGGAATTTATATCCCACTTAACAACCCTTGTTCATTTAGATATCATTCAATACCACTCGGAAAACAGTATGAAATTAGTGTTAGGTACTATCGGACTTGCATTAATCATCAGTTACGTTGACCATTTACTGTTTTTGATGAAAACATGGTGGTCTTTGACTGCCCAGTAACAGCCATTCCGGTAAACTGGCGCATGTGTTAATTCATTCACTTATCACATGCTTTTCATAAAGGACTGTGATATATTTCAGGCATGAAGTGTTTGTTTTTACTATGTGTACATCAGCTGACATCATTCCGAGGTACGTATAATAAAATAAAAAGGATAACAGCAAACATCTGCAATGGCTATTAATGGTTGAAAAACACAGTCACATGGCACCATGTACCAATGAAGACCAATGAACTACAAAGGTAAAAACAAATAAAAGACAAAAGAAAAGCGTGAACAATGATAGTGATTCGGGACAGTCTGACTTAGTATCGGCACTGGCAAAAGCCAGCGGTAGGGTTAAACCGGTGTATGGGTACCCACACCTCCTTTCTCTGTCTCGTTTCACTAATAGTATAAAAACACTCGAATAAATCCCAATAATACAGGTAGACTACTAACTCCATGAATAGATAAATAGACGAAAAGATACAAGAAATATTTTTGTACACATAACAAGTGTTTTGTCCATGATCAGGGAATTTGAATAAAACAATAAACAAACATATAACTTAAATAAGCATACCGCACAAATGGAAGAATGAATGAAAAGAATGAACTTTTGGTTTCTAGGTTAACATAGTACTATCGGCAATACTAATTCTTATTTCGAGAATCATAAGGAGTTTATCTACATGACAATTCAGGAGAAAAAAGGGGAAAAAACACACAAAAACAGTTGTATGTATTTCACAATGGTAAAAAAGTCTACCTTTGTTTTCATTTTGTTTCGGGTAATTTTACAGGTAGTAATGGTCTTATAATGTCACATATAAAACAATATGCCAGTGTTGGAAGTACAGTTGTATTATTTTGTGAAGATAATTTACTTGCAACAAGCTTGGTTTGGAGACGAAAAGAACAAATCTTATCGGATGGACATACAATAGGCAGACATTTTGAGGGCAATGAAAGAATGAAAATAACTGGTAACTTTTCAGTGGGTGAATACAACCTGCAAATAAGAAATGTGTCCGTGAGAGACTCAGATACATACACATGTGAAGCAGCTATTAATTATACAACACACCAACGAGAAGTCGTTTTAAGTATTCAAGGTATTTAGACAAATGTAGCCATAATCTGTGTCACATGTTTCAACTCTACATTGTCAAGTACTAGTATGTATAAATAGGAAATTTGTGTGAAAAACGATAATTGTGAACATGCTAGAAATTCCAATTTGACAGAGGAAATACGTTTATTTGATTATAGCCTGAATCTTTTCTGCCATCTTTCATGTTTTTGACTCTATAAACATAACATATTTTTCTGAAGTTTTAGTAGAAAAAAGATTCAAAATGAATATTTAATCATAAATAGCAATATAAGGATTAGACAGAGAACGTCAATGGCGAAGACGAAACAAATAGAAGATAATTGCAAATGTCACAAAAAGGCCATTGCAGCCTGTGAACCCCTAAAACACAGGAGTGTCATCAGGTTCTCCAGAAGGGGAAGCATGAACGGACCAACATGACATCCGTCACACAGTTAATTGAAATATCTGGTCTCGGTAGCTAATTTGTTTATGTCATTTTCAAACCCTTATAGACAAAACTAATTCAAATTCCTACTTTCAAAGTACTTATAACTGTTCTCAATTTCAAACGTTTTGATAGACATCTGTCAATCTTTAAAGTACATATGTATTCAGACAATCACGGTGAAAAATCTGTGGCACAAGTATAATCGACAAATGAAACATTACAGAAAACGTAAGCACTAATTGAACTTCTACTGAAAACCGGGAGTGTCATCGGGTGCTGATGTCACAGCGAGACTTTGTGCGTCTCCTGTGCAGATAAGATGGGTGCCGGCCTGGCGCTGCGCACACAAAACGACAATATACTATAATAGTGAATCTAGGTGCCAACTGTAACTTTGTACACTTAGTTCTTAGCAACAACGACTCTGGTTACCACGAATAATAATTTAATAAGTTCAGCATGAAATCAACAACAATTTTACAAAGATGGTTCTGATCAGTACAATACTGAAATCTAATCTGCTCAAAACAAAATATCATATACTACTTATAACAAATTAAATATGCATGTCAAAACTTAACAAGTGTTACTTAATTTGAGTGACGAATTCTATGTCAGATTAAAGTCGATTAGCACAAATATAACAATTAACAAAGGCTAATTATCTTTTGTATACCGGAGAAAAAAACTAATCTTAGTGTCTCTAAAACTGTAAAGTTAATAAGTAAATGTAAGAGGATTAAAAACGCAACATTTTACACTAAAATATCAATTCAAAGTCCAGAAATAGTTATGAAATGAAAATTTGATTATACTTTCCAAATCTAAATGTCTTAAAGTTCCTAAAGTATTTGAGCGAATTTTCCACCATGACACTGACATGTGATACTCGTCAAACTGTTAGTTGAAAGTGCGGCGTAATGTCAATTCGACATGCGTAAATCCAGTAATAACTTGGGATCAATTGAAAAATGTCCATCTTCATTTGTCTTGTAACACGAACATAAAACTCTCTGAGTGAGTGAAAATAAACAGTGATTGAACATAAACCTGGTTAAGTAGCTGATGAGATATTATTTGCAATTTTGCTCTGTCGACGTATGAATTACATGCACAACAGTAGCGAATGAGGTGTGAAATGTTGTCCATAGGCTGGTATTATGGGTACATTATTACTCAAAAATGGGAAGTTCACCATTGGGAAGTTAAAATCACCACTTTTGTCATAAATGTAAAAAAGTGGATAACAGGAAACATCTACAATGGCTGAAAATGACAATCACATGCCACAATCTACAATGGCTGAAAATGACAATCACGAAGTTAAAATCACCACTTTTGTCATAAATGTAAAAAAAGTGGATAACAGGAAACATCTACAATGGCTGAAAATGACAATCACATGCCACAATCTGCCAGGGAACTACACAGGAAAAACACAATTAAGACAAACAACTATAGGAACCCGAGATAGCCGGACTTGGTACCGGCACTAGCAAAAGCCAGCGGTAGAGTAATACTGGTTTATGGGTACCCAAACCTCCCCTTTATCTGTTCCGTTTTCCTATAGTATAATAAACATACGAACAAAACCCAATACAGGTAAATTACTAACTCCATGACCACAATCTTGAAAGGAGAGAAAATGACAATACGTAATTTAGAAAGATGGGTCAAGGGGTGCTCGCCGCTTAACTTACCGGCTAGCTGGAGGAGCCTAGTCTACTGGTAAAAAACTGTCGCTCTAAGGAAGAAAAGTCAAACTCAAAACTTCCCGAAGGATTTGGTCAAGAATCATACATTTCAGTTCTCTCAAGGCTAAATTAACGGATACAAGCAGAGTATCATGTCGATATCCCCTACTACGTAAAGAATGTATGTTACGTCCCAGCTTTTCTTGATTGTTAATCAGTTTCAACATTTCCGTAAAAATGAGGATTGAAAATGCCCATAGTAATAAGCTGTTTGCGAGAAACGCCATATTTAGATATCAAATGATCATATCTATTATAAGACTTCTTAAATGTATTCAACCCTGTTGTAAAATTTTGGCTGTGAAAGTAAGGTTACGTTCATTAAAATCGTCAAAAGTAGAACCGTACTAGTTAAGAAATATACACCCGTAGGGTGGAACCAGAGGAATGTCGCCTTCAAGAAAAGGGAAATTAGTAATACTGAAATTATCATATATTTTAGTTTTTATTTTACCAGAGTCAATAATGATAGTTAGATCCAGAAAAGGGCAGTATTTTGAGTCATTGTTAGCTTTATTATACCTCCGCTTGAAAACCTTAACACTGACTTAATGACATAATGTAAATGTGCACCTCCTATTTCAGAATTTGATTTGATTTGATTGATGCGGTTTCCCATAGAAAAACACGGTGGGCAAATGATATCTACATAATCTAAAAACTGGGGGCTGTCAATATACTTGCTGTTAATCATTGAAAATAGAAATAAGTTTATCACTCTTTGGTATGGTTCCGTTTTGAAATTTTTTCATGAAGTCTCGTTCGTAACAGAACAGAAAAAGATCTGCAATAAGAGGTGCACAATTTGCGTCCATAGGAATACCAATAACCTGTTGATAAATAGTGTTGTCAAAACGAACAAAAAAGCTGTCTACCAAAAGATTGAGCGCGTTAGTCATATCATCACATGTCCAAGAACAATGATTATTGAATGTAATATTAGTGAATAATCCTTGTTTTTCTTAGAACAAATGAAGTGCAGGCTAGAAAATTTAAAAGACCATTTAATAAGTTGTCCCAAGTTGGATTTAATTACATGATGTGGAAGAGTTGTATAAAGTGTGGATCAATGGATGACACTGGTCTTTGAATAGATTGTAAAGTCTGTCTTACTTCCTTTAGATAATGAACATCTTACGATTTTAGCTTGATTTTTACACCAAACTTTATCATATTTTGGTATGTAAATCAGGAATTATCATACATAACTGAAAAATGTTGAATTCGCCGTTTACGGCATGCATAAAAGTAGATGCAGTCATGTGCATTTTCACAATTTTTTCATGTGAAAATTTCTATGTGATGGATTGTCCTTTTTTGAGGGCGACCAAGTAACTTGACACAACAGATGACCCGAGCTGACGTACCTATTAATAGCAAGGTGTACTCGTTCGGGTTTAACAATTGTAATCCGCGGACACTTTGTTTGTAAACTCCAAATAGAAATTAGCAGTACATTAACAATTGCTTTCAAATATTTCTTTTGCATTTAATGCATACATATTTCAATTACATATTTGGGTATTTTTTTAATTATTTCATTTACGGGTATGTTTTATCTTTAATTAAAAGGGAGGTCCAAGCACATGGTTAAAGCCAAAGTGAGACTCGTTTATAATCTGACTTCAGGTAATACCTGCCAATTCCTATTTCAGAATGGTCCAGTCTTGTCGATAATTGTGCGCCGAAAATATTATCCCTTTAAAAGCATGGAGCATTTTTAAAAAGTATTTCAAATTTTCTTTCCATATGTATTGGAAATAATCAAATTAAAAGTGGTTTCAGAAGTGTACGATATTTTTATACAACTATGCAAAATCCGGTGCCGAAATAGGCAATATTAAAGTCAGCAGAAGAGAATTTCCATTATCTAAAGGAGGTGAAACAGACTTATAGTTTATCTAAAACTTCAATACAGCGGGAAATCTAGTGGTATAAAATTATCTCCCTTCTAGAAAAACTCTTCTGTGATTATAAGATTTTCTGATCAAGAGGCAGTTCGATCAACAACTATTGTTTTGGTCCATACGAGGGAAATCCGTATCAGAATAAGGAGTGACCAATGAAATCCATCGAAAGATCAGCCTCTGACGTCACTCTTTAACTATAGTTCGACAAGAGTCGAGTGAACTATTACTCTTGTTTGACAAGACATGTGCAGTTAACCATAAAATTGCGTAATCTTCTGGTACAATAGTGAGTTCGATCTTACTATTGTTGAACAATAGTAAGGATTGTTGTGGATCGAACTGCCTCAATATAAGAGCATGCATAGCGACGAAAGTAAACAACCGAAAAAATGTTAAGATTAAAAAAAGAAACAGACGAATACAATATTTAGTTCAAACGTCATTCAATTACCAGACCTTTGTTCTGTAGGGAAAAATGATTAAACTTGTCCACAAGAAGAATTGATACTAGAATTTCTTAAATAATTAACTGTCGTGAAAGACTGGTCAAAATCAATTGCTATCGGGTGTTAAAATGCATGTACCCTGACAAAATTTTATGTACAAATAGATTTTTTAACATACATCATTTATAGACCACTTTAGTGACGATTACTGCGTAGGAAATGATGTCATCCAAAAGGTCTTTCGTTGTTGCTAAGAAAATTATGTTGTCCTGAAACAGCGCCATTTACCTTTTATACCCCTGATCATCACAAGATGGTCACGTCTACGTATCGATCACGAAAAAGAGGTGTGTCTTCATTGAAAGAAACCACGTGTATGAGTGAGTAGTAATCGATTTTGTAAACAAAAATGGAAAGTAAAACAGCGAAATATCGTCTTTATTTTTAATTTATTGTATCTGAACCGCTACATGTACCCTGCCGAAAATCGGCACATGAAAAGATGATTATTTAAAGAAAAGGCATATTTTTTCTGGTCAATGTCAGGCTATAAGAAACGGTACGATCCACAAGTCTCTTTAAGAGGAAAATTATCGAAAATATCATTTTTCTTCTAAAATATGCAAAGTACCTTCAATCAAAAACTTTTTGTTATTTGTATATACATAGTTGTCTGTCACATGCACATGAAAAAGTAGAATATTTCACATTATAAGTAACTTTTAAAGCACCTAACAACAGACCTAAACAATGTAATCGACTTTACGAGAGCTCACATTCTTTTGTTTAAATACCACTGTATATTGGACTGCAATAGAATTTTTCACACTCCAAAAATAATTTACATAGTTTTACACCATAGTTTTGATTATTTTTTTTTTCACAGTATTTAATAATAAATAAAGTTTGGATTTTAAGTGTCTCGAGTTGTCAATGAAAAGGTAAAGCCCAGATAGGATGCTAGTGTTGGC
>MJUU01043282.1:0-11144 GCA_002080025.1 Modiolus philippinarum
TATGCCATGTTCTTAATTATTTACTTTTTACCATTTTTCATTTTTTTTTCCTATTTCATTCATATCAGTCATCAGTCTTATATGGTTAAATTTCATCAGATTAACCTTTAAACGAGGTGATTAGTCCTGTGCTGATATCAACAAATAGTACACAGAGCACATGTCTATATTTTTTTTATGAATGAACTCGAGTCAAGATAATTGACTTTGCATAGTGGTAAAATATGTATAGGTCTTTCAACAGCTTGTGTAGGTTTAATGTATATGAAATTGACAATTAAAGAGAACTATGGATTTAAATTCTCTTAAAAGGTTTGTGCAACTTTAGATAACATCAAAAAGAAAAAAATTGAAGACAAAATAGGCAAAACAAATGATAAGTTTTAACATATTGAAGATGTATACCATAAAGCAACGACAACAACAAGGCATAACATACAGTTTATATAAACGAGATATTTTTAATGCATTAACTTAGTTTGTATATAAAGACAAAACAAAAACGTCATACTTGAATGATAAGGTTTAATCAAAAATGTTGTCCATTGACAAAAACGGGTACTTGATGCCAAGTTGACCAGCAACGCCGTTGATGCAATGAACTTTATCAATGATATGTACATTGTCACCGGCATCCTTGAGGAAAATTTTTCCATTTACTGTCCAATGGCCTTTGACTTTAGGACTCTTTGCTAGTTGCCTGACATGCCAATACATCCGATTACGTAGTTTAGTTAGGTCTTCATTTACATACACTTTACGAAAATTTTTAGGCGTTGAATAAACATTTCCCCCCAGTAATTAAGAAATAATTCTAAGTTTTAAAAAAAAAAATTCCGCCTAAAAAAGCTAAAAACTTGATATATATGCCAATTCTTCATGCGTCAACAAACTAGAGGCTCAGAGACTGAGCCTGTATCGCTCACCTGACAAAATGCTTCAATGCCATGCATGACCAAAAAAGATGTATTTTACCAATAGGGTCTAATGTTAAGCTATGTTCTCCAAGTGTTTTTAGTCTGATCCTATTGAAATGAGTAATCTTCAATACACCATTCCATCACAGTTAAGTTATATTTGCTTAAATAGTTTCAGAGAAGATAATGAAAAGTATAGTTTTCACATACCTTTAGTACATCATTCATGTAAAGTTTGGTTGACTTTGCTTCAGTTGCTTCAGAGCAGAAGATGAAAATGTGATTTTTCCCATAGGGTCCAATGTTAAACCTAAGTTACGCGCTGGCGGTCATGTTTTTTGCTGGATCGGAACGAAATGAGCAAACTTTGTAAAGGACCTTCCATACATCATTCCTGTAAAGTTTGGTTGAATTTGCGTCGGCCGATTCAGAGAAGAAGATGAAAATGTGATTTTCCCATAGGGTCCAATGTTAAACCATGTTCCGTGCTGGCGGCCATGTTTTTTGTCGGATCGGAACAAAATGAGCAATCATTGTAAAGGACATTTAGTACATCATTCTTATTAAGTTTGGTTGAATTTGCTTCAGTGGTTTCAGAGCAGAAGATGAAAATGTGATTTTTCCCATAGGGTCCAATGTTAAACCTAAGTTCCGCGATGGCGGCCATGGTTTTTGTCGGATCGGAACAAAATGAGCAATCATTGTAAAGGACCTTCCATACATCATTCCTGTAAAGTTTGGTTGAATTTGCTTCAGCTGTCTCAGAGCAGAAGATGAAAATGTGATTTTCCCATAGGGTCCAATGTTAAACCATGTTCCATGCTGGCGACCATGTTTTTGTCGGATCGGAACGAAATGAGCAATCATTGTTAAGGACCTTTAGTACATCATTCATTTAAAGTTTGGTTGAATATGCTTCAGTGGTTTCAGAGCAGATGAAAATGTGATTTTTCCCATAGGGTCCAATGTTAAACCTAAGTTACGCGCTGGCGGCCATGTTTATGTCGGATCAGAACGAAATGAGCAATCTTTGTAAAGGACCTTCCATACATCATTCCTGTAAAGTTTGGTTGAATTTGCTTCAGTAGTTTCAGGGGAGAAGATGAAAATGTGAAAAGTTTAACGGACGGACGACGGACGCCAAGTGATGGCGATAGCTCAGACTGACCCTTTGGTTCAGGTGAGCTAAAAATGAAGAAATTGTTTCCGGAACCTCCGCTAATATCAGTCCGTCGTCCCAAAAATCTGAAGGATATCCTCGTTAAAGCCAAACGACCATCACCAGAAAATGTACAATTTAAAACATATTCCGACAAACGTTGTCGTCTGTGCAAATTTAGTTCTTCTACAAAAATCTTCAAGAGCACAGCAACCGGTGACACATATAAAATATTTACCGATTTATCCTGAAAGTCAGATAATGTCATCTTTCTCATCACTTCAACAGTATGTCGGCGAAATGAAAAATTCACTCAACCTGCGTATCAAATTGCACCGTGACCACATTCGGAAAAAGGAAAGTGTATCTGTGACGTAGCGTCATTAAAAATATTGCTACGGTAAACATTAAATGTTGAATTGCATTTAAATGCGTGTCAGACACTTTAATAAACTTCTTTTCAAGCTGTTTTCTGTATTCTTCTGATTCCGATTGGCATTTGTAGATTGGGAATATTTTGAATTTTCCTCCCGCGCACACATCTAAATGCGCGCCGAGAGGAATTTGTCTATATTCCGGTTAGAATCAATGCATGCTACAGCTTATGGACACTTTGTGGGCGCAACTCCTCGTAAACCACTGAACGGATTATGCTGAAATTTTGTTTGAACAGTTCCCACCATATGTACTTGATCATATAATGCCGCTGTCGTATGAGATTTTAAAGTCTATGAAAACTGCAAGTTCCGTTTCCGGTTTTTGTCATATACTTGAAGATTTCATACCGGGGTTTACATGTTTATGAGATTTTAAAGTCTATGAGATTTTAAAGTATGCGCCGTACGACGGAAATATTTTGAAATATGATTTTTATATAGAATTTTCCTCTACATATGATTATAGGAACCAAATATTTATTCAGCCGTTAAAAGAATTAACATGACAAACCATTAATTATAAGTTGACGAGATAAGTAGTAATCAGAGGTTGACGGGGATAGTGGGGATCAATTCAGTTTTGCAGGAAATTGATTTTCAATATTGAGACACAACTTTGTTTAATAATAGGTGAAAAATGTATGCACTTGTAAACAACCAGTAGGCAGAAACACATCAACAGGGCAACATTTTTGCATTTTACTTGGAAGGGGGGGGGGGGGGGTTCAGGGGCTTACCCTTTGTAGGAAAAAAACCATTAGTTAAACTCAACAAATTATTTGTAGTTTTCATGTGCGGTTAAATTATTTATTATTATTTCTGTAATTCAAATGATTCAAATCAATATTTAATATTAATTGAATTCGACATTTTTATATTTCCTTGCAACTATTTAATAATCACAGCCATGAAATCTGCAAGCATAGGGTCGGTCAGAATGATATTTTAAGACCCAACCTGATCACAGATAGCTATAAATTATAATAATTATTAATCGCAACTATTTTCACAGCCATGAAATCTGCAAGCATAGGGTCAGAATGATATTTTGAGACCCAACCTGACCACAGATAGCTGTAAATGATCATAATTATTAATCACAACTATTTTCACACCCATGAAATCTTCAGAATAAAATTTTTGGACCACCCATCTTACAAATAACATTATATTGTTAGAATATTTCATCAAAATTTTACCATAGCTATGAAATTTGCAAGCCTTAAGTGAATTAACCCATATAACCATTGAGGACCATTATTTTTCATTGCTTGCAACTTTAAACATTGCCAATAAGTTTGAGCCGTATTTGACACATTTCCTACAGCAATTGATTTGTTAGTTACAAATAACTAAATACCGAAGTCACTGTGAATTTACTTTCTGCATATGCGCATTTCGACAACTTATGTCTCATCAGCATCAGTACAAATTATTTTTCTGCCTGTTTTAGGTGACCAAACGGTCATCAGGCCTGGGCATCAGGCTTTTATGCCCCTTAAATTGGAAGGAACTTTGAATATATTTCTTTATGTAATAAATTCATTTTCGTTTTAGTTTTTAAATTTTAAATATTTAAATCCTATAATCCATTTCCCAGCTGTTTCCGTCAAAATTAATAATCACGCTTCACGCTGAATCTACATGGGACTAAGATAATCATATAACTAAATAGTCCCATGCTGAATCAAAAGACTCAAAATGAAAAATGTTTCAAACAAACCCATAAAGTATCTATAGAAATACAAAAGTTCTATAAGCCTATAAATGACTTTAATGCATTTTTTACTTTAATGATGAAATCACGACTGACAACCGCGATGTACTTTCGTTTTCGCTAGAGTACAATCATTTACACACATAATTTAATCTGAAAGAAAATTAAGACCAATAGTGCTTATTGTGATTAGGAAAATGTAATGTTTCGCAAAATAATGTGAGTTGTCACATCGCAGTTTGAATAATCCAAGATTTCCCGCACATTTTGCAATTCCGGAACTTGCCAACCTCATGCCGGAAGTTAACACGGCAAATACCGGAACCGGAACTTGCAGTTTTCATAGACTTTAAAATCTCATACGACACCGCAATTTTGAGTTGACAAATTTAACAACGGGAGTTATGGGACTTTATCCACTTAATGCATACTACGACATATGAAGACTTTGTGGACACATCTCCTCAAAATTCAATAAAGGGATTTTGCTGAAATTTTGCTTGGCTGTTTGCCACCTAATGCAGTTGATCATATCCTGCCATCATTTTGATTCGCAAATTTTACATGAGTTATGGGACTTTATCGACTTTACTGCAGCGGCAGGGGTTATAGCTATGCGGAGCAATCTTGTTTAGATTAAATCATTCATTAAGTTTATTTTCATATACGTAATTTTAGATTTACGTTTCCGTGTTATGAGATGTAATATACATAAAACGACAACCTTTTTGTGATAAGAAGATTAGTGTCAGATTTCATATTCAGACGCCATCATCATTCGCTTGAGAAAAGTTCTTTCTGAACTGAAACGTGGCGTTTTATTTTAAAGTTTTGGAAAATATAGCATTTTAGTGTTGTTATAATTATAACACATAGACATATACTAGTATATATTGATGTATAATAAAATTGAGACGTCAAACAATCTATTGTATGTGAAAAGTATATATATGTGCACATAACAACAAAACACTGAATATAATTATTAATATATTACAGAACATAAAATTATTCCTAGATAACAGAACAACGCTGCTATTTCCTACTCCTGTAAGAGGTGAACTTGCGTCATTAGCTTAGATTTTAAATCTTGAGTTATTTTAAAGATTTTTTTATAGACGCCGTTTAATTTGAAATGCACAAGGAATTTTTAATAATTGACGTATTTACTGTTCTTCCTTCTATATTTGAAGTTCTACCTTCAGATAATCATGAAAATGTATTGTTATTGTTACAGCACACATACGTATAATCTGTTTGATTTCACGTTGCTACGAATACAACAGTTTTTTTTATCAGAGTTTCAGTTAAAATATATGTGGACTGAACAGTATAATGCATAGACAATGACAACATCGGAAACATGGACATAACGCGAGTTCGATGGAGAAAAGAAAAATGAAGGCGCACATACATAGATGAACAACACGGAACCAATAAAACATATGAAAAGGAAAGGAAATGGGGTAAATGTCAATGAGACAACATCCCATATCCAGGTCAATAACGACCCATAACAAAGCATCTAAGGGTCAACGTACGGTCTTCTACACAGTGAGGAACCTCACAACATATAGCAAGCCCTAAATGGCCCCCAAAAAGGTAAAAAAAAGAGAATAAACCATGGAAACAAACCACATGAACCACATCCAACTTATCATCTGTACTACAATAGCAATTATTTGTAAGTTAAAAACGGACAAAGATGTCTTGCAAAAACAGTCATAAAACCCGACAGAGACATAAAATATATGTAAAGCTACGCAACAAACACTTAAGGTAGATCGGTAGTCTTCCGCCATTTTGAATTTGTTATTTATGCTGTTATGGTATTATCTGCTTTTTAAATATGCAAATATTTTTATTTGTAATGAATCAATCAATATTATACCCATAAAACAAAATGCAAAGGACCTACATGGACTTGATTTCACATGTCTTAATCTAATTAAATAAGGTATAGTAACTTGATAATTAAATAAATTGGAAGACGATTTTTGAACAAGGGAGATTATCTAATAATAATATTTAACATGGATATCACTATGAAAATTCACATTTTACAAATTACACGGAAAACAAAATCGGTAACCCCCATTTTTCTTTATATTTTTCGAAAATATGTTCAAAGGGCTAACACATGAGTAAACTAGAAAGAAATATATGGAATAGTTTTAAAGAAATTAACAATATACCTGTTTTTCCCTATATATTCATTAGAAATATTTGATTATTTTAATATCAGTTATTTCAAAAACAAGCACGGTGACCCCCCTTTTTTATTTTTTTATTTCAATGCTTATATGATAAGGAAACTTTCCTGTAAAAGTGAAAAAAATCTATTGAAAAAAAAAATTGGAGTACCCATCTACCTTAAACAATCACCTAGCAAAGTTCAAGATTAATGCAAGACACCTCAGTAGGACCATAGAAGGGACAAAAAAAGGTTTATTCAACTATTAAAATATATTAGGACCAAACTAGAAAGTTATCTCCCTAACAAAAAACTCCATTACTGTAAATATAAAGAAGAACATACACCTCAAGCACGGGAATACATTTTACTGCAACCATACAACACTAGAGACGACAAAGTATGGTTGTGGTCACGTGCACTGGTAGAGTAAGCATCTCCTGCTTTTTATGTGACACCTACTGTGTTGAACATATCAATTCCAATTATGAAGTCAAATCCAGTAGAGATAAAACAAACTTCAGCTGTGAAAGGGATAGATCTGTTCCCATCTGGGAAACAGATAGCCTATGGCAGTCGACAAGATTGTGGTGTCGACTGTAAAAACTCTGTAATGATTACTTCAAGCTCTGAGTTAATACCCTTTTTAGCCCACCTGGCTAGAGCCAGAGCTAGCTTTTGCAATCCGTCCGTCCGTCTGGCGTAAACTTTTCATTTAAAGATCTTCTCCTCAGAAACTACTGGGCTAATTGTAACCAACTTGGCCATAAAAGTCCTGAGGTAGTGCCATGCAAAAAAGGTGTACTTCAAATCTGCGATTTATCCAAGATGGCTGCTATCAGGGCATATAGTTTTAACATTGAACCCTATAGGAAAATACATTCAAAGATCTTCTTTGAATTACTGGGCCAATTGAATCAAACTTGATCCCAATAATCCTTGGCTGGTCCCCTGCAAAAGATGTGTTTTTCAGGTTTTCGCTCAATCCAAGACCACCACCAGTTGGGAAAAAAGTTTAAAAATTGCACACCCTGAAAACACATTCAAAGATCTTCTCTGAAACTGCTGCGCCAATAGGACTCAAACTTTGCCATAATAGTCTTTGGGTGGTCCCCTGCATAAAGTTGTTATTCAGATCCTCGCTGTATTCAAGATGACCTTTAGCGGGGAACATAGTTTAACATGGAGCCTATGGGAAACACATTCAAAGATCTTCTCTTCTGAAACATAACTTGGCCACAATAGTCTTTGGATGTTCCCTGGCAAAAAGGCATTTTTAAGATCCACACTTTATCCTAGACGGATGCCAGAGGGGAACATAGTTTTATCATTGGACAGTATTGGAAAAAACTTTCAAAGATCTTTTCCTCTGAAACTGTTGAACAAATTGAAACCAAACTTGGCCACAATAGTCATTCGGTGGTCCCCTGCAAAAAAGTATTTTTCAGATCCGCGCTGTAACCAAGATTGCCGCCCGCAGAGAACATAGTTTAAACATTGGAGCCTAAGGGTAAACACTTTCAAAGATCTTCTCCACTGAATCTGCGGAACCAATTGAAACAAGAGTCGGCCACAATAGTTCTTGGGTGGTCCCATGCAAATTAAGATGTTTTTCAGATCTTAGTATTTCCAAGATGGCCGCCAACATAGTTTAAAACATTGGACCCTATTGGAAACACATTTAATCTGATACTGCTGTGCCAATAAAATAGTGCTTTCAGGTTCACACTTTATCCATGAAAGCTACCAGAAAGGAACATAGTTTCACATTTGACCATTTTGAAACACTTTTCCTTTAACCACTGGGCGTATTGGAACCATAGTGTAACTTCCCCCCTTTAACATAGACTGTCTATGTAGATTAAGGTCCAGGTGAGCGATACAGGCCCTTGGGAACCTCTTGCTTAAGCAGTCTATTTGTAAGCAACCGATCCCTATAAGTTAAGTCACTGTTTCGACCACATGCCTCTAAGATGAAAATATACTAGGAGATGAAAAACCTGATAGCGCTGATAAAATGTTGCTATAAAGAAAAAGGAAATTGACAATGGGAAAAGTAAAGTCATCGTGTTTTATGGAACTCAGTTTGTAGTCTAAATCTGTTGTAAATTTCTAGATTAATGTCAAGCTGTAGTATCATTTGTTTTGAGCGCTTTTGGATAGATGAGAAGAAGAAAATGGTGATTAAGCGACAAAATATCATTTTAACATGTTTAACCAAAGTTGAAATAAAAAGATTTGCCTTGTTTCTACGTATTATACTGAACTTCCATCTCCATCTCCGTTCATCCCTTTTTTCGGGAAAACATCTGTGAATTAAATCTTTCAGTCGAGTTTTCAGTTGTCATTAGGAAAGGTAGTACAAAGTGAAGAGAAGTCAATGATTATGACTAGAGTTTTTAGCTCACCTGACCCAAAGGGTCAGTGTGAGCTATTGCCATCACTTGGCGTCCGTCGTCCGTCCGTTAAACTTTTTTCACATTTTCATCGTCTCCTCTGAAACTACTGAAGCAAATTCAATCAATCTTTACAGGAATGATGTATGGAAGGTCCTTTACAAAGATTGCTCATTTCGTTCCGATCCGACAAAAAACATGGCCGCCAGCGCGGAACTTAGGTTTAACATTGGACCCTTTGGGAAAAATCACCTTTTCATCTTCTGCACTGAAACCACTGAAGCAAATTCAACCAAACTTTACAGGAATGATGTACTAAAGGTCCTTAACAATGATTGCTCATTTCGTTCCGATCCGACAAAAAACATGGCCGCCAGCACGGAACATGGTTTAACATTGGACCATATGGGAAAAATCACATTTTCATCTTCTGCTCTGAAACGGCTGAAGCAAATTCAACCAAACTTTACAGGAATGATGTATGGAAGGTCTTTCACAATGATTGCTCATTTCGTTCCGATCCAACGAAAAACATGGCCGCCAGTGCGGAACTTAGGTTTAACATTGGACCCTATGGGAAAAATCACATTTTCTTTTTCTCCTCTGAAACCTATGAAGCAAATGCAACCAAACTTTACAGGAATGATGTACTAAAAGTCCTTAACAATGATTGCTCATTTCGTTTCCATCCAATAAAAAACATGGCTTCCAGCGCGGAACTAAGTTTATTTTGGCCCTATGGAAAATTCATATAAAAAACATTGCCACAATACAGAACATCGAAAAATCCTGCGGTTCAGCATTTTGTCAGGTGAGCGATACAGGCTCAGTATCTGAGCCTCTAGTTCAATATCGATGAATATTTCGCATATCAAGCTGAATGTTTGTTTTGAAATTTATAAAATCTTTGCACCCATTACAAAGAGAGAGGACAGCATTGCCTTCATCCCTCTTTTTTTCTTTAACATCTCCGCCTTTGAAGGCTTAGTAGCTGTGTCGGTTTGATTTCCATGGGAAATGTCAGTTCCCAGTTCTCTCTTTAAACAATCGGTGTATTATCTTTACAAATGAAAACAGGGTTATTTGCGGCATTAGCTTTAGTAAAAACGTTATATTTATCATTAATAGAGGACACGTCTAGGTAACTCAACATTTTCGAAAAAAAGATGCTGCTTAGTTCTTGTAGACCCTAGTACTCATCAATTTTCTGATGCAGTATTATACACCATCCATAAGAATTTAAAATCTGGCTCCAAGTTGATAGATTAAAGTTCGCTGAATTTAGGTCTTTTTTCAAGGATATCATGAAGAAATGTATTTTCAATGATGTTCATGTATCCAATTATGGACTATATCTGATCATGAACAGTCGGGTGGCATAGACCTGAGGTTTTATAATATGAAAAAGAAAGGAAATGGGGTAAATGTGAAGGAGACAACATCCCATATCCAGGTTAAAACGACCCAAAACAAAGCACCTAGGGGTCACCGTACGGTCTTCAACACAGTGAGGAACCTCACACCATATAGCAAGCCCTAAATGACCCCAAAAAGGTAAAAAAGTAAATAAATCAATTGAAACAAACCACATCCAATAACCCAAATATCAAGAATCTAAAATTTCATAAGAAGACAAGGACAATATACGTTTATGTTTGAAAATTTTAGATGCAATCGGTAAGGTTTAGGTATAAGAAATGGTTGGAACAGATCAGGGTTGGGTTCAATTACTTTGAAAAGTAACTAAATACTTTCAATAACATTGCATTTTTCGCCAATTACATTACATTGCAAATACAGCGATTTTTGAAAAGTATTTGATTTTTTTCAAATACTTTGAAAAAGTAATTGAATACATTGCAAGTACATTTTAAGAAAAATAATTCATCATTAAATTTATCATGTAACAATAAACTCGTCTACTGTTGCTCTAAATTATAGTGCGATTATGTATTAACCTTTTCTTCGTAGTTTGTATCCACAAATTTAACGTACCGATAGTAAATTCAAATAGATATGATTATAAAAGACATATTTGTTTTTTCATAAATGTTCAAAATTTTTATAATCCACTATGAAATGTTCTTGTCAATATTTCCTTCTAAAAGATTTCTCTACACAATGTTTCCATTTAGAGTTAATTTTGGCAGATGAAATTCATCAAATACCCTCAGTACATGTCTTGAGAGGGAAAAAAGTTAATATCGAACACTATTAAACTATGTCAAAATTAAATCAGATATATATATATATATATATATATATATATATACCGAAAGCTATATTTTTATATAGCCTAGGTAGCCGCGTGGTCTGGGGCGCTG
>MJUU01043282.1:11501-32599 GCA_002080025.1 Modiolus philippinarum
CCATAGATGTCACAACAGTGATGGTTCGAATCCCGGAGAGGGAACTACCAATGTGCAGATCTAACAATGTTGGGCTGATTTTCAGACGTATATATATATATATATATATATATATAAGAACATATTTAGAATTTTGTCTAAACAACGGCAGTAGAATACCGAAGGAACATAGCACAAGATTACACAAATCAAAGTCCAGAGACAAGGCAAAAGCAAGAACACCAGAAGACGGAAGACCAAAGACACCACATGCCCACAAAACACACGAACATTACATACACAACACAAATAACTAAAGCACTAACTGTGTGAACTCTAAAAAAAAAAGAGTGACATCAGGTGCTCCGGAAGGGTAAGCATGTCCTGCTCTGCTCTAAGGCATAGGATTAAGTCTTTTGTGTAAAATCACTGATTGTTTATAATAATTAAATAAACACTGCAGATATGTGATATGTCCAATTTTGTTTATTGTGTCAAAATTTATCAGACCGATTGTTACAACACACACCATCTTGGGCAATATATTTGAAAGGTATTTGAAAAGTAATTGCAATTACATCAATTTTTCAAATTGTGTTTAAATACTTTGTAATACTTGTAATTGATATAAAACTCAATTGCAATTACTTTCAATTTCTTTAAAAATTGCAATTGATTGCAATCAATTGCAATTACTGATTACAATTACCCCATCCATGGAACACATTTCTATTAAATCCTTTTTGTTCTGGCATTAAGAATACTATAACAGATTTCGGGTCACCCATGATATGACACCAGACCAGTATTGGGAATATTTAGAGTACTGCTTTTAAATGCAATCTTTTATATATAGAAAAAAAATCTTTCAAAACTAAAAGGATGAAACAATGTTTATTTATGGTAGTCATGATATAATAGGAAAAAGGTGTTTAAAATCAGTTTATTACAATTAGTAGTTTAAAAACAAATTTGAAATAAAAGTGACAGGAAAATGTATTGTAAAAATAGCTTTCAAAGGAAGATGAGATCATGTAACATCCGTTTCCGAACCGGATTAAGATTAAAAGTACTCATGAAAAATATTTTCATTTGAAGATGTGAAAGCGCATCTCTTTTCCTAGAATTAATGAGACGTTGGTCTTTACTAGATAATCTGCATTTGGCCTAACAGAATAAACTGGAAATAAAAAGAAACACATGATACACAGTCATTGGCGTAATTGCACTAGACGCTTGAAACTTAATGATGTACATGGCCTAACTTTTCTCCAGACTACTAGGCTGCTAAAAAGTTTGGAAGACTTGTTTTTGAGTTACCCCGAAGACAAAGTATGCCAGGCCATCTAGCTAACTGCTACAATTACACAATGACACAGCTTATTACAGTACACTGCATCACTAAAGTACACTGTACACTGCATCACTAAAGTAGTGGGTCCCTTCAGTAAAACGATGATTTTAATCGTGTTCGTTTTGAGTATTTATTATCGCTCATATCCTGAATAGGGACACAGTAAGGGACCGACCATTTAACCTGATGGGGGGGGGTTATGGTTTTTTTTTCTGGACAGAAAAAAATTTTCGCGATTCGCGCGAAAATTTTTTTTTTATCTTTTTCACATGTATCAACAAAATATTTTTTTTTCAAAATTAACATTATTTTTTTGGGCAGAAAGCCTCCTTCAGAAATTTTTTTTCATCATCTTGGCAGCCAAAATGTTTTTTTTCACACAAAATCGGATCCAAAATAACAACCGCCCCCCCCCCCTTTTCAGGTTAAATGGTCGGTCCCTAAGTGAAAACCGAACCGTCAGTTCAAAAAGGAACAATCCAAGAACAATTGCAACATAGGATGAAAGATGAAAATTACAGACCAAATACAAACCATGGTTTGGATCTGATGTACTGCTAGAGTAAGCATTTCTTGCTTCATATAAGACATCCACCGTGTTGAACATGTCCATTCCAGTAGCCAAGTCAAATCCAGAAGAGGAAAAAAACAACTGTGTCTGTAAAGACATCCAGGAAACAGATACCCCATAGCGATTTACAAGATCGTGATGACGACGTCGACCGTAAAACTTCGTAAGCGATAACTTCAAGTTATCAACATCCATTGTCAGGTAAAGAACGAATTGTCAGCATCGTTTGACTTTCGCCGTTGTCACTTGTGTCAGTGCTGATGTTTTTTGGCCATCACGATGTTTACTTTACCAATGTGAAAATAAATTTTTCAGTATATGCCGAGTATATTAGGGGACGACCATTTGAAACTAAGGGGGGGGGGGAGCTGGCAAATTTGGAAAGGTTAGATTATTTATTTTCAACTCCATTCTGATCATAATATTTATTTCAAAGGCTTTGGAGGCCAGATTATTTATTTTCTTGTATAACAAAAAAAAAATGACCATTCGGAGTAGACTGAATATTTATTTTCAAGTGTAAGCAGGCAAAATTATTTATTTTCAACTTATCTGGGGCCAAAATATTTATTTACAAAATCTGCCAGCCCCTCCTCAGAATCAATTGGTCGTCCCCTTACCGTGTTCTGAAGACACGCGAATTTCCTTAGTTACATTAAATATCTAGACAGGATATTGTTTCCTGGTACAAGTTATATCTGCTCTACTTAAGATACTGTTATGTCTATGCTGTTCAGCTGTTAACTACATGTAGTGTTACTGATTGCTTGTGAAATATCACTATAAGATCTCAAACGGAATTCACACACGCATCAATGATCAGAAAAAAAAATACAGTCTTGAACATAGTCAGAACATAACATAAAAAGTTCCAGTCTTGAACATAGTCAAAGTTTTACATATTTAGAAGTAAGTGAGAACCGAACCGTCAGTCTAAAACGAACAATTCAAGGACAATAGAAACGTCAGTTAAACAAAGAAACAACATGAAAATGGCATAGAAAAGAAAATAAACACACACGTATACAAAAATGAACAACACGAACCCAACAAAAAACCATGAGTGAGATCAGAAGGCAAAGCATGTCGATTTCGACTTTTAATAGTAAAGTTATCAGTTCTGAGAAGTAATGTTCTCACATCATCGGCATTCGGCGTCTACATTTCACAACTTATTGTCTTGTCTATGGATGGTACAATTTTGTCAATGTAGAAAAATTATTGTCTCAAACCTTATAGGCCTACACCCGTTTGGGTTCTACCAATATGAGAATTTACATTTTTTTCCAGATTTTCCCCTTATCTGCATTTTTGCGTAGGTATTTATTTTTTGACTATGATGTATTTAATTTTACTCTGCACAAAAAAGTAAACTTCCTTTAGATTAAAATACATCCATTTAAAATATCTTCTTAATCATATTATACACCTCAGAACATTATAATCCGAAATGTTTGATAATTTCTTCTTTAATTTTACAATGTAGTTATAAAAACTGTCCGAACACAACTTTATTGAAGAGAGATATAAAGGAACACAATCCTGCTTCACTGTAACTTCGGTATTTTGTTATTTATTTGCATTTGGACTGTTGGTCCTCGAAGGTATTTTAAACCAATACCCATTACTTTTGCCCTGACCGAAAATCAATTTCATTAAGAATTTGCAATTTTTCAATTTTATATCATTCTATTTCTTACTTACCAGTCAGGAAAGTACATATAGGAATATCTCCCCGGATCAAATCTCCCAACTCGCATCCACACAGGTAACTATTATATAATTATACATGTCACTTCCGGTTACCTGTGTGTATACCCAGACACCTCAGTTTATCTTCGGCGGGAATCAAAACAAGACGCTTCTTCCAAGCGTTCCTACTTACATCTTTATGTTGAAATATTTTCGGCTTCGTTTTTGCCTTATGTTTTAAGGAGATGTCAGAATTTACTGACGACGTTCATTCCATTAGAAATTCTGAAAACGAATCGGGAAGCGAAGAAACCCGTGAAGAAGAAACGTCTACTCGGAACAACACTTTGCAAATGGCGTCGACCAGAACTAATGCAAGTAAAGGAGACTCTGTGAAGAAAAAGAAAAGTAAGCGAGTCTCGAAGACTACAGAATTACAAAATAGAATGGATAGCCTTGAAAACAGGTTAGATACAAAATTTGATTTATTATATGAATTGTTGGCTGGTAATAAGTCAGGGACTGCACCTGTACTAGACAAAGCCAAGGATGTCTCTCAGACTGGTGGGCAAGCCACGCAGAGTAGAGAGTTTTCGGATAACGGCCCGACAGGGGCGCGTAGACCGATACTATCACTAGCTCCTAACCTAGATGAAGACCTAGGTAGTCCTAGAGTGGAGTTTGACGCTAGGTCAGAACTGTCTCTACATCCAAATTAAGGTGAAAAATCTGATCTTTTGGGTCTGTGCTCTGATGATGATAGTATTTCTCAAAAATCTGGGAGAAGTCCAGTTTATGATATGTCAGTTAAGAGTAAAAAAACTGATCGTTTTAGTCAACATATAATGTCACAAATTGTGGAAAATCCTACAATTTCTGTAACTACTGACACTAATGTTCAGGGTAAAGATCCAGAATTAGTAAACACTGGAAAATCTAAAGATTGTGGTCTTAATGTCCTAGGTAAACTCTTCAAGGAGGATGTACCTATTGAGAACTCTGACTCATCACATGGGCTATTAATTGACGATGCTCAAAAGAGAATTTTGGAATCATCTTGGAGAAGTAAATTTCCAAATAAATTATCATGTTTTAAGGAAGAGTATGCTCAATGTTTTCCAGTTCATAATGACTCTATTGATTTTTTACAGGTACCAAGTTTAGACGATATTCTAGAATCTATATTTGGTGCTATTCATGGTACGAGGGCAGTTAAATGGGACAAACATAAGCAATTGTGAACACAGCCCTTGAAACAGATAGAGAAGTTAGCATTCCAAGGTCAGGTATCTACCCGTATGGGAATAGTTTCCATTTGTTATTTACAACAAGTTCTAGGAACTTTATTAAATAAAATTGAATCAGAAAATGTTAGTGCAGACACAGTTCAGTTAGTAAAAGATATTTCGCTATTTCTGTAAAATCCTTAGATCAAATGGGACGCACTGGGATGTTTCATCATATGATACACAGAAAAGCAGCATCTTCAGATGCAGGATTTAATAATATTAAAGGCGTTCAAGAGAAGGTCTTGTATTTACCTCTCTCTGGTGAAGGTGTCTTTGGACCAGGGCTTAAAGATAAGCTTGAAAAACGTAAAGAGGACAAAGCTCAAATTGACAGTTTGCTTCCAGAGATTAACATAAACAATAAAAGAAAAGGTGACTCTAATGTTAACCAAAACCAAGATAGTTGGCCTAACAAGATGGGCAAATATAATGATACTGTAAGCACAAGCAGTAATTTTGGTTACAACAATGATATCAGGAAAGGCCGTGGTGGCTTCAATAATAAATTTTCTACTAGTTCTACTTCTAGAATACCATCAACAAACAGGGAGAGTAACAGAAATAAGGAAGTTTCTGGTAGAAAAAAGGACAAGAAGAGTGGCAGTTCTTGGGGTTCTTCTTTTCAAATCCCCAAGAAAAGCAGTTGACTCGTATCTAGAGGTAATGAATTTTCAGTGTCAAACAGATGTACCTGTTGGGGGACATCTGAGATTTTTTCTACAAAATTGGGAAAGGATAAGGGAGGATCAATGGGTTCTCTCTGTAATTCGTCAAGGTTACAAACTGGAGTTCATTCAGAAGCCAGTTTTTTCAGGAATTCGGAAAACTTCACTTTCAGGAACAAATTCAGAAATTTTTATTCAGGAAGTAAATACTCTTTTGGCAAAAGACGCTGAAGAGATAGTCCCCAAAAAGAACGGGCAGATGAGACCAGTAATAAATCTCAGACCTCTCAACAGATACCTCAAGAAAATGCATTCCAAGATGGACACCTTAGCCAAAGTTTTAAACCTTGTGAAAGTGGGAGATTGGGCAATTTTGATCTATCTTACAGATGCTTACTTACATGTACCGATTTTTCCAAAACATCGCAAGTTTCTAAGGTTTTGTGTTCAGGAAGTTTGCTATCAATGGAAAGCTCTGTGTTTTGGTCTAATGTCAGCGCCACGAGTTTTTACGAAAATTGTGACAGTAGTTGCAGCATATCTGAGATCACAAAACATAAGACTTATAGTTTATCTGGACGACTGGTTCATTCTAAACCAAGTCAAGCATCAATTATTAGCAGATCGAGAGAAATGCCTACATCTTCTAAGTTCATTAGGTTTTCTGATAAACAGGGAATCCAACCCAGAAATTGATTTATCTAGGGGGACTTTTTCACTTAGACAAGGGGCTTGTCTTCCCACTGCGGAGAGAATATCAAAGATCAATTTGGCAATAAACTCTCTAACAAAGAAAACCGCTACAGCAAAACAATTCCTTCATTTACTGGGACTCATGGCTTCATGTATTCAGTTAATTCCGAATGCTCGCTTATTCATGCGTCCAATTCAGTTACATCTGCTTTGTTTTTGGAAACCAAGCTCACAAGATCTGGCTGCTCTAGTTCCCATTATGCCACATATGTTGTCCCATCTAACATGGTGGAAAAATGGAGCGAACATGCTGAAAGGCCAATCTGTTCTGCAACCACAACCCTCAGTCACAATAACGACAGATGCTTCAAATACAGGTTTTGGGGGTTTCATGAGGAATCAGATCTTTCAGGGAACTTGGACAGAAGTTCAGAAAAAGTTGCATATAAATTGTTTGGAGATGGCAGCTGTTCATCTGACACTGAAACATTTCCTGAGTCAAATAAAGGGGAAATCAGTGTTAATTCGGTCAGACAACACAACTGTCGTTCAGTACATCAACAAACAAGGGGGGACGAAATTTGTGGGGGAATCCTTTAATAGACTTATTTGCATTGGCAGACAACTGCCAGACGGAAGTTTTTTTGTTCATGGATCCCACACCCGAATGCCTTAGCCCTAGATGCACTAACAATTTCCTGGGACAGGATGTATGCTTATGCGTACCCCCCGATCTGTCTGATACCCAAAGTCATCCAATATATGAGGCAATTCCGGTGTCAGATCTTGCTGATAGCCCCACTTTGGCCAAGGAGACATTGGTACCCCGAACTGCTACAGTTACTGATTGCTGTACCAGTAAGGCTACCTGTGTTTCCGGAACTTTTGTGTCAACCCAAAACTCAGATTTATCATCCGAATCCTCAGGTGTTCAGCTTGACTGCATGGCTACTATCAACAGAAAGTTTGAAACAGCAGGCTTTTCTGAAAGATCTAGAGAGTTGCTCTCTGCCTCTTGGAGAAAGGGAACTCAGAAGGATTACTGCTCCAAGTTCAAAAAGTTCAATAGCTGGTGTTGTTCAAGGCAAATTGATCCCTCTTCACTATCTTTGAGCCAGGTTGCAGAGTTTTTGACACACTTATTTCACACTGGCTTACAGTACAGAACTATCGCTGGTTATCGTTCAATGTTGTCAAATATTTTGCCACCAGTAGACAATCATCCTGTTGGTCAGCACCCCTATAAAGGGTGTTTTTAATTCAAGGCCTCCAGTAACAAAATTACTACCAGAATGGGATTTGCATATTGTCTTGAAAATGCTAGAAAAAAGTCCTTTTGAACCCTTAGATAGTATTAATTTGAAAGAGTTAACTTTCAAGACTGTTTTCTTAATTGCTGTTACTACTTTCAGGAGATGCAGTGATCTACAGTCTCTAAGAACTGAAGAAACAGCGATGAGGGTTCAACAAAAAGGGATTACATTCATCAGACACGGACTGGCCAAGCAAGACAGAGAAAGTCATTTTGGTTCTAAAATTTTCGTTCCTACGTTTTCCGAAAACTCTCTTCTTGATCCACGAAGGAGTCTTTTGCAGTATTTATTGAAAACTGAACCTTTTAGGAAAGCATTACCAAAAGATCAAAGAGGGAAGTTATTTTTAGCGTTAACGGACACTCATAAACCAGTTTCTTCTCAAACTATTTCGAAATGGATAGTGCAAACCATAAAACAAGCTTATGTTAGTGAGCAGCAATTAGAGAAAAGTAAAATTACCGCTCATTCAACAAGAGCAATTGGTCCAACATGGGCTTTCTTTAAGGGAGCATCGTTGTCTTCAATCTTAGAGTCTGCAGATTGGACGCTGCAGTCAACTTTTTGTAAATATTATTACAGAGAATTAGATGTTAATGTTTTGAAAAATTTGAACTAAGTTTATAATCGGCGAGTTGCGTCGAAAGATTGTTGGTGGAAGTATTTTAATCACATATTGGTTTTTTGAGCATCTTTTTGTATTTTACGTTTTCACACTTATGGATATGATGATAAACAGTAAAGAAGTGGTTTCGATTTGAGAGATTCACAACACGCCACCAGGGAAAGTTTGGTATTGCTTTGAAGTCCTATATGTACTTTCCTGACTGGTAAGATATAAAATTAGAAATTTGTAATCAAGTTACAATTTTATGAATGAATTATTTCTTACTTACCAGTCAGGAAAGTACATTAGGAATATCTCCCTGGATCAAATCTCCCAACTCGCATCCACACAGGTAACTATTATAAACATACATGTCACTTCCAGTTACCTGTGTGTATACCCAGACACCTCAGTTTATTGGCGGGATCAAAACATTCCCGTATACCAAGCACAACTGGGGTGGTGGTGGGATCTATGACTGGTAAGTAAGAAATAATTCATTCATAAAATTGTAACTTGATTACAAATTTCTAATTTGACAGAATATTGGAATACTCAGGTGACGGAATAGACAGGTTCCACTGTACATTTATTTCGACTTTATACCAAATCTCTATTTGACTTGACAAATGTTGTATATATATAATAAGGATTTTCTTTACAATCAAATAAATAAACAAATCTTACTAATGAAGTTATATGTCCATGTGGTACAGAATCTTCTGGATCTTCTTCCCTGCAATAATACATCATTATAATATTTTTATGGGTTCTCATAAAACATTTGAAATTCTGGTAAAACGATATGACAGTTATATTAACTGCTGTCAGGTAAGTGGGTTTTTTGTTTTGTTTTTTTTTTATTGGGAAGGGTATGTGATGAAGAAATAATGTTAAAATTGTTGATATACTGTAGAACAATATTTCAATAGACGATATAGATTTAAGGTCATGTTTTTTGTTTGAAAGCAACTGATTATGGACAATTTTTAGAAGATTATAATAAGTTAAGCATGCATGCTCTAAAGGTTAATTTAATGCAGTATTAAACCTTAATCTAGTTAGTATCTTGTAGCTGGTCTCACATGTTTCAAAAACTAGAAAAAAAAGGTGATCAGCTGATCACAAAAGATACCCCTGCCCATAGGCAATCCTAGAATTTGCAGGAATTTTCTCTCAAAGCTAACTGAAGTTATCATCAGGAAACTATAAAATCTACAGATTTTGCCTAAATCAAGGGCAATAACTCTGGAATGCATAAACGATCATGGTCAAAACCAAACTTGACCTGCATTTTATAATATAGTATCCTTGTCCCAAAAAAATAATAATTTTCTCTCAAAGCAAACCAAGGTTATCATCCAGAAAACATAAATTTTCAGAATTTGCCTAAATCAAGAGCAATAACTCTGGAACACAAAATCCGATCACGATCAAAATAGAACTTGACCTGTATTTTATAATTAGTAATACTGTCCCAAAATACTAAAATTTTTCACAAAGGTAACCGAAGTTATCATCTGGAAACTATAAAATTTACATATTTTGCCTAAATCAAGGGCAATAACTCTGGAAGACATGATACAATCACAGTAAAAACCAATCTTGACTTGTATTCTATAATTAGTAATCTTGTCCCAAAATATTAAAATTTTCTCTCAAAGTAAACTGAAGTTATCATCTGGAAACCATACAATTTACAGACTGTACCTAGATCAAGGGCAATAAATCTGGAATGCAAAATCTGATCACAATCAAAATCGAATTTGACCTGTATTTTATAAATAAAAACATTGTCCCAAAATATTAAAACGTTCCCTCCAAGCAAACTGAAGTTATCATTCAGAAACCATAAAATTTACAGATTTTGCCTTAATTAAGGGCAATAACTCTGTAACGCAAAATCTGATCAAGATCAAAATCAAATTTGACTTGTATTTATATGAATAGAAACATTATCCTGAAATATTAAATTTTTCCTTCAAAGCAAACCAAAGTTTTCATCTGGAAACCATAAAATTTACAGATTCTGCCTAAATCAAGGGCAATACCTCTGGAACTCAAAATCTGATCACAATCAAAATCAAACCTGACCTGTATTTTATGAATAGAAACATTTGCCCAACATATTAAAACTTTCCTTCACAGCAAACTGAAGTTATCATCCGGAAACCATAAAATTGACAGATTTTGCCTAAATCAAGGGCAATAACTCTGGAACGCAAAAACCGATCACCATCAAAATCAAATTTGACCTGTATTTTATGAATAGAAACATTATCCCAAAATATTAAAACTTTCCTTCCAAGCCAACTCAAATTACCGTATCATCCGGAGACGAAAGTGTGATGGACAGACAGACGGAATGACGGACAGACGAATGGACAAGAGGAATCCTATATATCCCCACCTTTTAAAGCAGGGTATAAAAAGTATTGTATTCCAATCATAGAAAGTATATGCAAGAGGAAGAGTTGAAATGCAGTCAACAAAAGACAGTTGTTTGGTTTTACTTACATTTAGTTTAATGAACAATTAACTGAAATGCACAACTAAAAATCCAAAGATTAGCAGAAAAAAGAAATTTCTGCTACAGGTGGAAAATAACCATACGTTCACATGAGCTGGTCCATGGAATGGTTTTCAATGCATTTACATTTTTCCCATAAGGGTCAATGGTGGTGAAGGCCATATATGTCTATCTGTATTCAAATAGGACTAATAGGATCATTATGCCTAATTAATTCCCACTTGATATATAAAACAGTTTTCAAGATTTAGCAACTTACTAGTTGCAAAATTTAAATAATAATCATGATCAAATGCATGATAAATATTGACTCGATCTATAAAAGTTGAAGTAGTTTACAAGTTGTCTCTGTGATGGGAGCCATCTTGGATGTGAAATTAATTCCCAACTTGTACATTACTGTTCATAGAAGACCATCATGTTAAAATATTTGATTCTTACTGTCTTAACCTATCAACTGTTTTTTTTAAGATGTAGCAATCCAAAGAATTTCATATAGGGTCCAATGTGAAAAGATTTTCTTGATGAAGCAATGATTTCAAAAAAGGTCCAATGGTAAACAAAGTCCTGCAGTTTCTGAGGAGAAGAAAGGCTAACACTGAAGACAAAAAGGCCACCAACTTCAACACCTGATAAATCATAATTGCACAAACATTCAAATTCAACTAGATTTTTTAATTTTAAGGTGGCTCGGGTGTCTAAAACTGCGCATCCATCTCGCGCATCTGATGAAAATTTGAATTTACCATTAAAACGTTGTCAAAATGATTTTAAATACTTTATTGAGGATAAATAAAATGAAATTAGCAAAAGTTATGCTGCCAGCTTACAAAATATGTCAGTTTTTGAAAAATTCTTATTTTATTAAAGGGAGATAATTCTAAAGAAATGATAAGGGAAAAATCACATTTTCATGATTTTGTCAAAAATATGATCGGTGACCCCTATTTTTTATTTGATATTTCCAAAGAGATTTCTTTAACATCCTTTATACTACATTTTCACCAAAATCTATCGTTTTATTCATATAAACATTTCTAAAATTGTATTTTCTCCCTATATAGACTATATTAAAAAAGTCAAAAGCTTGCTTTTTTCGGAAGCTTTTCCCGGAAAAACGAAATCGGTAACCTATTGATTTTTTACTAAAATTTTGAAGTGAATTAATTAAACTTTCAGTCACAGAGAAGTAAGAAAAATCTATCGTTTTGTTTTTAGTCCCCCCGAACTACCTTAAACTAATTGTTGAGTAAAAGGCTATAAATCTTTTAACTCATTTCACAACTTTTTCATAAAAAGCATCAAGCACTTTTATTAATGTCCATTGTCGAAACTGATGGATAAAATAAGCTAGGAATTTTCTACAGTTGAATATTTCATTGTTCTGCAGTGACTTTGTGTAAATAGGCAAAGTATGCCAAAATGTAAAATAAATGAAAATCATTATTTTACACTCTTACTACTTTTTTGAAAATCAGCATTCTAAACAAATTGCAAGCTAACATCACCATCCCGTTAATATCCTAAAAACAGGGAAGCAATTCCAGGCTTATTTTGAGGAAACTTTCTTAAACTAGAGCTGTCGCCGAATGGCAGCCAGTTATACCCCCCACTAATTGAACCCTGAATCAATATGGCAAGTGTAAACTTATGTATGTGGACATTATACATTTGTGGACACAGTACAAATGTGGACACTATACAAGTATGGACACATAGATATACCTTCCCCCGTTTTACTTGAAAATATTCAAAGATGCATTATCTCCCCTTCAAAATTTCAAGCAGCAACCATGATACTTCATGCACATCTTCAGGTGATGTACTATAACTGTGTAAAATTTCATCGAAATCCAAATATCCGTTTAGGAGAACATGCGCTGACAAGGTTCGTCCTCCCCTTTTGCCAGAAAATATTCAAAGACAAATTATCTTCCCTTCAAAACTTCAGAAAGCAACCATAATATTTCATGCACATCTTCAGGTGGTGTACTACAACTGTGTAACATTTCATCAAAATCCAAGCAGCCGTTTAGGAGAACATGTGCTGACAAGGTTCATTCCCCCCCTGTTTGAGAGAACATTCAAAGACAAATTATCTCCTCTTCAAAATTTCAGAAAGCAACCATTTTACCTCATGCATATCTTCAGGTGGTGTACTACAACTATGTAACATTTTATCAAAATCCAATTTAGGAGAACATGCACTGACAAGGTTTGTCATCCCCCTTTTCGAGAAAATATTCAAAGACAAATTATCTTCCCTTCAAAATTTCCGGCAGCAACCATATGACTTTATGCATATCTTCAGGTGGTGTACTACAACTGTGTAACATTTCATGAAAATCCAAGCAGCCATTTAGGAGAACATGCACTGACAAGGTTGCTCATCCCCCCTTCTCGAGAAAATACTCAAAGACAAATTATCTCCCCTTCAAAATATCAGGCAGCAACCATATGACTTCATGCACATCTTCAGGTGGTGTAATACAACTGTGTAACATTTCATGAAAATCCAAGCAGCCGTTTAGGAGAACATGCACTGACAAGGTACATGGACGGACAGACAGACGGACGGACAGACGGACAGGGTGACTCCTATATACCCACCAAACTTTGTTTGCTGGGGGTATAATAATTTGTTGTCACACAGAAGTTATTTTTACACTTACATCTTTGCCAGGACATAACCAACAATTTTCCCATCTTCATCTTCAGCTACATAAGACAACTATAAATATATAAACATTGGATACTCAGCAAATCTATATGTGTTTCATTCACTACTAACATAATGTGCAATTCAATGTTCAATTATATAAGCTATAAAGTTAATGAATAGAATGATAGACAATGTGTTTTTATATGCTATCAATTAGGTTTTTATGCAAACATTTCCAATAATCATGTGTTTTAATAGGGTAGTAATCTTTGCTTTTTTAATATTTTGTAATTCCAAGCAGTACAAGTGTTGGCTAAATTTTCAAACTCAGAAGTAATTTCTTCTTAAAGACATGTATTTTGTATTGTATTAGCTTGAGGGTTGAAGTCTCTCAATATTTTACCCCTTTCTTTCCATAATTCTATGACTGTTGCTTTGTCCATAACTAAGTGTCATTTTCACTTGTTGCTGTCATCCTATAAATGTGTTTTGTAGTATACAGTGAAACCTGTCTTAATAGACAGGTTTTGGTTTACACATCTTTTACTATGGTTAACATATACAGGTGAACTTCAATGGATGAACTGCAATAACTCGAACACCAAAACATAGGTAATCAACGATTACAGAGTTCGCTTCGTAATGGCACTTTGTCACAGTAACAAAATCTTGACTGGATGTTGATATCACATTTGCATGCCTAAGCAAGGTTACATGATCCTACCATGTATAGTGACTGAGATCTGAACTTGCCTGAAAATTTGGACATAAATCACTCATGCGTAAAACATAAGTCAAAGTGACCTACTTTTGCCTGGATGCTGATGTACCATCAGGGATGCATGCCTATGCAAGGTTACATGATCCTACCATGTAAAGTGACTGAGATATGAACTTGTCCAAAAACTTGGATGTAAATCAATCAAGCGGAAAATATAGGTCAAAGTGACCTAATTTTGTCTGGATACTGATCTACCATTAGAGTTATATGCATATGCCAGGTTACATGATTGTACCATGTATAGTGACTAAGACCTGAACTCGTCCTAAAACTTAAATGTAAATCAATCAAGCATAAAATATAGGTCAAGGTGTCCTAATTTTGTCTGGATGCTGACCAACCATCAGAGATGTATGCATATGCAAGGTTACATGATCCTACCATGTGTAGTGACTGAGATCTGAACTAGTCAGAAAACTTGAATGTAAATCAATCAAGCGTAAAATATAGGTCAAAGTGTCCTAATTTTGCCTGGATGCTGATTGACCATCAGATTTGCATGCATATGCAAGGTTCCATGATCCTACCATGTATAGTGACTAAGATCTGAACTCGTCCAAAAACTTGAATGTAAATCAATCAAGCGTAAAATATAGGTCAAAGTGACCTAATTTTGCCTGGATGCTGACCTACCATCAGAGATGCATGCATATGCAAGGTTACATGATCCTACCATGTATACTGTGGAAGTACTTTTATTCGTGGACATCAATTTTCGTGGTTTTGATAAATATCACTATATCGTTGGCACTTAAATTTGTGGTTTTGAATTCAATACATTAAACTCAATGCAAAAAAGACATTTCGTTGGGACCTTAATTTCATGGTTTTAACCAACCACGAAATCCACGAAAATTGGAACCCCACGAACAATAGTACTTTCACAGTAGTGACTGAGATCTGAATTCGGACGAAAACTTGAATGTAAGTCATTCAAGCGGAAAATAGTCAAAGTGACCTAATTTTGCCTGATTGCTGACCTACCATCAGAGATGCATGCATATGCAAGGTTACATGTATAGTGACTGAGATCTGAACTCGGACGTAAACTTGAATGTAAGTCGTTCAAGCAGAAAATATACCGTAGGTCAGAGAGACCCAATTTTCTTGAAGGCTGTGAGATAGCCCAAGATGCACCTGCATACAAAGTTTAATGATCCTACCATGCATAGTTGCAGAGATATATGCCCAAATGCGGACGCGGACGTAGACGTAGACGCGGACGCCGGGGGTACTCCAATAGTCCCCCTCAAAGTCCATGGATGTGTCAAACTCTTTTTCTGGACCCTTTGTTCAAAAACACAGTTTTGCCTCAATAGCTCAAACAGCCATCTAGCTCGAACTGCTTTTGTTAGTCCCTTGGATGTCTGAGCCATCAAAGTTGGACTGTATATAGTCTTTATACTGTGTATTTGTGTGTCTATGTTGTATTGTGTTGTCCTTTCTACCATTTGTAAATGGTCATACGGGAGGAACACCATGTAACATTAAACTATGCCTATCCCTAGCGAGTGTATTACCTTTGTAAATGAACATAAATTTATACATGTACTGTAAAAGGTAATAATCACAAAAAATAGAGGTCATGTTTACATAATGGATGCTCTACTGGCATGTACCAACCTTGATAAAATACAAGCATGGATTGTATTGTAAGGCAATACAGAAGTCCCCTACCTGGAATAATTCTTTGTTATACTAGCAAAAATAGTTAAAGAAGAAAAGTTTTCTGAGCCCAAGGCCAATAACTCCGTCAAAAATCAATGGACCAATCCCATATTCAAACTTGATCTGAAACCCATAGTGGTTGATTAACAATGCAAATATCAACTTCATATCTGAAACGGTTTAGAAAAAAGTCCTATATTTTACCAAAATTTTCGAAGTCCAAGGGCCATAACTCCGTCAAATATCCATGGAATAGAACCAAACTCGAACTTGATCTGTAACTCATAGTGGTAGACTCACATAGCAAATATTAGCTTAATACCTAGAAAAAAAGTCCAGAAAACCTATATTTAACCGAAATTTTCTAAGTCCAAGGCCTATAACTCCGTCAAATATTAATGGAATGGAACCAAACTCGAGCTTGATCTGTAACTCATAGTGGTAGACTCACATAGCAAATATTAGCTTAATATCTGGAACGGTTTAGAAAAAAAATCCAGAAAACCTATATTTTACCAAAATTTTCAAAGTCCAAGGGCCAAAACTCTGTCANAAATCAGCATTCTAAACAAATTGCAAGCTAACATCACCATCCCGTTAATATCCTAAAAACAGGGAAGCAATTCCAGGCTTATTTTGAGGAAACTTTCTTAAACTAGAGCTGTCGCCGAATGGCAGCCAGTTATACCCCCCCGCTAATTGAACCCTGAATCAATATGGCAAGTGTAAACTTATGTATGTGGACATTATACATTTGTGGACATAGTACAAATGTGGACACTATACAAGTATGACACATAGATATATCTTCCCCCGTTTTACTAGAAAATATTCAAAGATGCATTATCTCCCCTTCAAAATTTCAAGCAGCAACCATGATACTTCATGCACATCTTCAGGTGATGTACTACAACTGTGTAAAATTTCATCGAAATCCAAAAATCTGTTTAGGAGAACATGCGCTGACAAGGTTCGTCCTCCCCTTTTGCCAGAAAATATTCAAAGACAAATTATCTTCCCTTCAAAACTTCAGAAAGCAACCATAATACTTCATGCACATCTTCAGGTGGTGTACTACAACTGTGTAACATTTCATGAAAATCCAAGCAGCCGTTTAGGAGAACATGCGCTGACAAGGTACATGGACGGACAGACAGACGGACGCACAGACAGACAGGGTGACTCCTATATACCCCCCAAACTTTGTTTGCTGGGGGTATAATAATTTGTTGTCACACAGAAGTTATTTTTACACTTACATCTTTGCCAGGACATAACCAACAATTTTCCCATCTTCATCTTCAGCTACATAAGACAACTATAAATATATAAACATTGGATACTCAGCAAATCTATATGTGTTTCATTCAATACTAACATAATGTGCAATTCAATGTTCAATTATATAAGCTATAAAGTTAATGAATAGAATGATACACAATGTGTTTTTTATATGCTATCAATTAGGTTTTTATGCAAACATTTCCAATAATCATGTGTTTTAATAGGGTAGTAATCTTTGCTGAATAAACATTTTTTTTAATATTTTGTAATTCCAAGCAGTACAAATGTTGGCTAAATTTTCAAACTGTGAAGTAATTTCTTCTTAAAGACATGCAGTCTCAATATTTTACCCCTTTCTTTCCGTAATTCTATGACTGTTGCTTTGTCCATAACTAAGTGTCATTTTCATTTGTTGCTGTCATCCTATAAATGTGTTTTGTAGTATACAGTGAAACCTGTCTTAATTGACATGTTTTGGTTTACACATCTTTTACTATGGTTAACATATACAGGTGAACTTCAATGGATGAACTGCAATAACTCGAACACCATGGATGTGTCAAACTCTTTTTCTGGACCCTTTGTTCAAAAACAAAGTTTTGCCTCAATAGCACAAACAGCGCTCTAGCTCGAACTGCTTTCGTTAGTCCCTTGGATGTCTGAGCCATCAAAGTTGGACTGTATATAGTCTTTATACTGTGCATTTGTGTGTCTATGTTGTATTGTGTTGTCCTTTCTACCATTTGTAAATGGTCATACGGGAGGAACACCATGTAACATTAAACTATGCCAATCCCTAGCGAGTGTATTACATTTGTAAATGAACATAAATTTATACATGTACTGTAAAAGGTAATAATCACAAAAAATAGAGGTTATGTTTACATAATGGATGCTCTACTGGCATGTACCAACCTTGATAAAATACAAGCATGGATTGCATTGTAAGGCAATACAGAAGTCCCCTACCTGGAATAATTCTTTGTTATACTAGCAAAAATAGTTAAAGAAGAAAAGTTTTCTGAGCCCAAGGCCCATAACTCCGTCAAAAATCAATGGACCCATCCCATATTCAAACTTGATCTGTAACCCATAGTGGTTGATTAACAATGCAAATATCAACTTAATATCTGAAACGGTTTAGAAAAAAGTCATGAAAACCTATAATTTACCAAAATTTTCTAAGTCCAAGGGCCATAACTCCGTCAAATATCCATGGAATGGAACCAAACTCAGCTTGATCTGTAACTAATAGTGGTGGACTTACATAGCAAATATTAGCTTAATATCTAGAATAAAAGTCCAGAAAACCTATATTTAACCAAAATTTTCTAAGTCCAAGGCCCATAACTCCATCAAATATTAATGGAATGAAACCAAACTCGAGCTTGATCTGTAACTCATAGTGGTAGACTCACATAGCAAATATTTGCTTAATATCTGGAACGGTTTAGAAAAAAAGTCCAGAAAACCTATATTTTACCAAAATTTTCTAAGTCCAAGGGCCATAACTCCGTCAAATATCCATGGAATGGAACCAAACTCGAACTTGATCTGTTACTCATAGTGGTAGACTCACATAGCAAATATTAGCTTAATATCTAGAATGAAAGTCCAGAAAACCTATATTTAACCAAAATTTTCTAAGTCCAAGGCCCATAACTCCGTCAAATATCAATGGAATGGAACCAAACTCAAACTTGATCTGTAACTCATAGTGATAGACTCACATAGCAAATATTAGGAAAAAGACGGGAAACGGGGAATGTGTCAAAGAGACAACAACCATAAAATATTAGCTTCATATCTGGAACGGTTTAGAAAAAAAAACTTAAATTTTACCAAAATTTTTTAAGTCAAATGCCCATAACTCCGTCCAAAATCAATGAACCGGAACCAAACTCGAACTTGATCTGTAACTCATGATGGTAGACTTACATACCAAATATTAGAAACATATATCTTATAGTATGGGAAAAAAGTCCGGAAACTGAGTGTGACGGACTGACAGAGTGCAAAACCTAAAGTCCCCTTCGGCGAAACCGGTAGGGGACTAATAAAGGAGTCTACACTTTACAATTGCTCAAAAATAGACTTGAAAATAATCCAATGGATTTTTTATAAGGTCGCTCAAACATGTAATTTAGAATGACAAGTGACTGGCTAACATATATCCACAATAATGCATCAATAAATCATATGAAGTGGATATCAAAATTATAGACCAGAATGTGAAATGAATTGCAATATTTATTAAAGGCATGAACTATTAAAACAAGGTAAAGGTCATTTGAATCATGAGATACTTGAAAATTAATAATTGGAAATGTGTGACTGGAAATTAAAGTCCATAGCTGTCAAAATGGGCCTCTAGTCTGAAACAGGTTGGATTACAGATGCAAAATCAATAACAACCTTTCATGTTTTGTTATGTCAAATCACATGAAATCTACCAACATGTAGTAAAAGACTACACATCACATAAACAGCTTATGCCCACACTAAGCTTTACCCAAAGTATGTCATATCTTGCAATAAGCAGTTTTATACATTTTTTATTGTATAATATATAAATTCCAAAGCAATCTAACAGTATTACTAAACAGGAAAAGCTTACCAGTACCAGCTGAATTATTCACAACACTGCTCAACATTAAATATTGCAATCTAAACATGTCTTTTTGCTCATAACTATCAATGCAAATTCTAACATGGCTCTTGTTAATCGTCAACCAGTATAATACTCAATAACCATATATTTCGCACATGCGCAAATGGTATCGGAATATAAGTAAGCGGGATGAAAAATAACAATGTTTTCAATTTTGTTCGTCTTAGTTTATGGAGGAAATGAAGGTTAATAAAGGGCTACGCCGAGTGCAGCAAAATATGACCGCAACATTTCGACCATTGAAATTTGAGCAAGTGTATTTTAAAGTCACAGTAAAGAGCTTGACACAGTATTAGCTGGACACAAAGTAGGCCTAAGAAACATAAAAATTAGTCCTTTTAATCCCTTAAAGCTTTGAAACATTAAGCGTTACACAAAATCTGTTAACATAATACCAAAAGCTTACAACAAGAGGAATCAAAAGAAAAAAATCCCATTGAAATCCGACGAAAAATAAAGATTTTGCATGTTTTGAAAAATTGCAATTTTGGTCCCTTTGACCCTAACAGCTCAAAAACGGTAAGAGATATGCTAAATCTATTGATTTAATACTGAAAGCTTACAAGAAGAAGAATCCAAAGAAAAAAAATCCCATCAAAATCCGATAAAAAATAAAATAAACTGTGGACACAGGATATATCTCGCCCGCCCCTGCATCGCCTTAATTTGCACATTGATTTACTGCAGCAGCAATAATATTATAATATAATCTTAAACTGTGTTTACAATTTCCCTGGAAAAAAATGATGTGATCACTCATGCATGATGAAGGGGCCAGGCCCAACATCTGGGCGTGGAATCGGTATGTACTCCACAAGACACAACTGCATGTCAAATATCAAGTGCCTAGGACTACTGGTATAGGCTGTACAAACTGCTTGCTAAAAACTTAATGTGATCATTCATGCTTGACTTAGGGGCCAGGGCCACCATCCAGGCATGAAATTGGTATGTATTCCCCAAGACACAACTGCATATTAAATATCAAGTGCCTAGGACTACTGGTATAGGCTGTACAAACTTCTTGCTAAAAACTTAATGTGATCATTCATGCATGACTAAGGGGCCAGGGCCACCATCTGGGCATGGAATCTGTATGTACTCCCCAAGAGGCAACTGCATATCAAATATCAAGAGTCTAGGACTACTGGTATAGGCTGTACAAACTGCTTGCTAAAAACTTAATGTGATCACTCATGCATGACTAAGGGACCAGGGCCACCATCCAGGCGTGGAATCGGTATGTACTCCCCAAGACGGAACTGCATGTTAAACATCAAGTGCCTAGGACTACTGGTATAGGCTGTACAAACTGCTTGCTAAAAACTTAATGTGATCG
>MJUU01043282.1:33342-46532 GCA_002080025.1 Modiolus philippinarum
GACGGACGGACGGACGGACGGACGGACGGACGACGGACGACGGACGACGGACGACGGACGCCAAGTGATGGCAAAAGCTCACCCTGGCTTTAGCCAGGTGAGCTAAAAATTAGTCCTTTTAATCCCTTAAAGCTTTGAAACAGTAAGAGTGACACAAAATCTGTTAACATAATACCAAAAGCTTACAACTAGAGGAATCAAAAGAAAAAAATCCCATTGAAATCCGACGAAAAATAAAGATCTTGCATGTTTTGAAAAATTGCAATTTTGGCCACTTTGACCCTAACAGCTCAAAAACAGTAAGAGATATGCTAAATCTATTGATTTAATACTGAAAGCTCACAACAAGAAGAATCCAAAGAAAAAAAATCCCATCAAAATCCAATAAAAAATAAAAAATTTTAGGTGATTGCGCAATTTGCAATTTTGGCCCCTTATAATTCTGAAAAGAAACAAATTATCAAAAATCTAATTGTTTAAAACATTTAATTTATCATAAGGAACCCATTGCAAAAAATTGCATCTAAATCGGACAAAAAGTAAGAAATTAATATTTTTGAGATTTGCCCCTTTTGGGCCCCATTTATCTCATGAACAGTACATCCGACGTGAAATCCGTTGACTTACCCCAGATTGGAATTTTTCTCAGGAGTACACAGAAAGAAACCCCATCAAATTCTGATAAATAATAAAGATTCTACAGCCCAATATACGCAAACGCCCAATTTGTCCCTTTTTGGCCCCTTTTTTGAAAACAGGAGGGGCTACAATACTAAAAACATATGCAGACCTTCCTTTTGTGCCAAGGAACATTGTGATAAAATTTGGTAAGAATTGATCAACTGGAACTTAAGTTATTGACCAAAAACAAAAGTGTCTACAGACGACAACGACGACAACGACAACGACGACAGCACCATACCATTATACGACCTCAAAATTTTTTGCGGTCGTATAAAACCTGTTTTTAACTAAATCATGCCATTCAGACACGTAAATGTATATTGTTTTGCTTTTCGATTTGAATTTTGAACTTGCATCTGTTTGAAAACGTCAGATTGTGTATTGTGAAGTCATAGACACGGACAGCAATGGAGGTTTCAAATCCGCCCTCTCTTTGGTCGCTTCAGAATTGAAAATTCCATTTTCTGCCATATTAGAATCGAAATAATTCATGGCAGGTATATGGTTATTGTCAGTTAACCATGGGCTTGGGCTTTATATACGTAAATTTAACCCCTCGCTAACGCTCTGGGTTAAATTCGAATATAAAGGCCCAGCCCATGGTTAAATTTCCAATAACCATATACCTGCCATGAATTATTTCTTAAACAACTGAATGTTCTTATACTAATTAGTGTACAAATATTTCTTATGTGCAAGTTTATAGGCTAAATTTGGAGGAGGTGTACTGAAAGTCCAACTTACATATAACACTACAATGTCATGTTACATGTACAAGATAAATCAGGATTACCTGTGGCCATGATAAACCATGGTAGAAATAATATTTCATTTGATAATTCTCTGGTAGACACAGAAGGTTGCAATGCTGCATATTCATTAAGTCATCCGGCTGAAAAATAAAAGTAAAGAGTTCATTTGTATAATTCATATAAGTCAATGTAAATAAGATCATTTGTACTTGGCCACTGATTTATGGAATCTGTTTATTCATGCAACTTATCTGTTCTTGTTGCAGGTCAACCATTTCAGTATGTGTCCCTTAACACAAAAAAACAAGTGAGGACCCTAAAAGATGTCTCGCCCGTCCCTGTTTGTCCTCTAAATTGATGTAAAATCTAAGTGAACTTATCAAAAACGTGCTCACTAGACTGTGAAATTAAGGTAACTGACAAAAGCCACATAGTAGACCATTATGTTCTTCCAATGACCAACCAACATACAAAATATTTTGACCTACCATTTATGCATCACGAGAAACCAGAAATGCTCACTAAACAATGAAATTGAGGTCACATGCATCAGTTATATGGCAGACTGTCAAGCACTGTCCAAGACCAACCATGAAACATACAAAATATCATTGACCTACCACTAACAGATAATGAAAAGCTAACATGTTCACTAGACCATAAAATTGAGGTCAAAAACAAAAGTCAACTGCCAGACTGACCTGTATTACCCAAGACCAACCTACATACTTAATATAATAGACCTTAGGAAATTTATTAAGTCTTTGTGTGTCTTGTCTTTTTTCTAGTTAGTTTACTTTATGTCTATAGGAGTCTAGGATGATGTTTATTTTGCTGAACTTGATTACTCTTTATTCAGGGGCCAACTCCGACCTGCCGTTGGGTGTGGGGTTTTCGTTCATTGAAGATCTTATGGTGGCTTTGAGTTGTTATTACTCCCCTTTGGGTCGTTGTCTCTTTGACACATTCCCCGTTTCCCTTCTTTTTTCTACCTTTATAGTTAATGAAAATGGACTTAATCAGGCAAACTTGACATGGCTACTAGACCGTGAAGTTGAGGTCAAGGACAAAAGTCACCAGCAAGACTGACATGTAGTACCCAAGACCAACCTACATACCAAGTATTTTGACCTACCACTTATAGTTATTGAGAAATGGACTTAAACAGACACACTTTACGTAGCCACTAGACTGTGAAATTGAGGTCAGGGACAAAAGTCATATGCCAGACTGACATGTACTACCCAATACCAACCTACATACCAAATATTATCAACCTACCACTTCTTGCAAGTGACAAATGGACTTAAGCAGAGAAACTTAACGTGGCCACTCAACTCTGAAATTGAGGTCAAGGACAAAAGCCACCAACAAGACTGACATGTAGTACCCAAGACCAACCTACATTCCAAGTTTTTTTTTACCTACCACTTATAGTTATTGAGAAATGGACTTGAAGGGAAAATTCGCAAAAAAATAAAAATTCAATATTTTATTCTTCATATCTTAGTTAGCACATAAACATATGTATTACTGTTCAATTGTCTTTTATAACTGTACAAGACTGAATTAATTGTAAGCAGATCCCGATGTATCAACCGCCATATTGTCGTCTTGTCACTTTAAAAAGTCATGTGATACCTAAAGACCACAAAATACCAAAACTCGATAAGCCTCTGTCAAAACATCAAGTACATATCTCTGATCTGTCCAAATACAAAGTAATTTCTTTCACTAAATTCAACGATTTATAATTTATTCAATAAAGAACTGAAAATTTGAAACAATTTGTTAAAAATATACCATTAAATTGATAATGTATCCAGAAGTTTTATGAAGTTCTCGTGTTAACAAATCAACAGAAAACATTGTAGAACTTAGGATTCATTATACATGAAGTACTCATAGTTACAGACATGTACACAGCATACTGTGTAGTCCCCTGTGTATTAAGTGCTTGTTGAGATGACAGGTGTCACACACCTCCGACCACTTCTACCTGTATAAATCACTCGATCTTACCTGGAAAAATGACAACCTCAGAGTATATTTCCCCTGTGATACCACCTGCTGTGTACAAAATCAACTCTGCACCATATGCATGAATCGGTATGAGACACACACCTTAGACTTATTATTCGAGTACCTATAGTTATACATACAAACAGTAGAAACTCGGGGTAGAAACTTCTATCTTGTTTTTTTTTTCTGGAAACCGATTGCAGTTGTATTTACATTAGATCTGCGTTGGTATGTCATGCTACATGTGTATATTGTCGCGCAGGAGACGGCTTGTTATGAAATTGGTGCATAATATATATAAAAAAAAATACAACGTGCAAGCCAAATCTGATGTAGTGTTCTTCGCTAAGGGACATTTTATTGATCGTATTTTCGTGCACATAAAGTTTTAGGGTAGCATATGCTGAATCGTTGGAACACACAGATGTATAAAATCATAAGAGTCAATTTCAATAATAAAAAAAAGAACAATCTAGAAGTGCATAAACTCGATCATATTATAAAAGTTAATTTCATCAACTTCGCATGCTCAGGGTCTTGGTATTGTGCTCGACTCACATAAAACCCATGCATATATGGCATTGAAATAAGATTGTAAAATGCAATAAAAAGTGTTGTAAAACTGCATATAAGCGTTCAAATACTAACTTTCGTATACTGAACACAGCCTAATCTCTGTGGTTTACAGTATAAGACAACTGTATAAACGAAGTTATAAGTTTATCAATTTTTCAGACAACTTGAACCCATGACACATAAGCATTTAAAATCACTTGTATTGTAAAATGTTGAAGACATTACGAAAATCAGCCTCTTATTACGTTAATGTTTATATACATAAGCTCAGTGGGACTAATATATTGATTACAATTGTCCCTACTGAAGTTTTAGCACAGGCCGATTCAGCTACTGAAAGGGGGTCATGAAAAAAAAGGTCTAGGCTAATTTGTCATTTTTGTCAAATTTCTGCACGAAATAAAGGCATTTCAACCTCTTCAGATCCTCCAGTTTTGAGGGTGAATGGAACTTTTTTACAATGGGCGACCCTCGCAGAAACGTATAAATCTGATCGAACTGCATCTGTCTTTTAAATTTTATCCAGTATCCGTCATTTATTTAATACCGGTGAAGCAATTCAAATTAGATTTTTTATGGTGTTATAAGCGATTTTTTCATAAACTGGAGTGTGCCTTTTCTACCTGTTATTAGTGCAGCACACGCCATATTTACCTTCAGGGCATGACACAGGTAAAATTTGACAAGGTACGTTGATTCTGTATATTTGGTTGTTAATCAACCTCTGATGATTACATCACTACAAAGGTATTAATTTTTTTTATCACTGGAACGCAGGACCTCGCGCGTATGTGTGTGCACATATTTGTTACTTCCTAGATTGTTTTGAGGATAATAATAGAGAGTAAATGTTTGTTGTTATTTTGAACTACTTTTTCTGTAATCTTTTTGCATCGATTTAAAACATCAGCAGCAAATTTTATTTCACAGTAAATTTGGTATTTAATTTGGAATTGACGAAGAAGTTATGCTGAAAGAAAAAAATAAGATTTAGACAAAAAGGTAACACGCTTGTCCGTGTTTTTCTACAGTAATTAGTTATTTCACGATCTCACTTGAACGCTTTAAATAACGATAACAACAGTGGAATGATTGGATTTTAAAATGACCAAGATCTAGCCAAGTGACGTCACCTAGCTAAAAATTGTACAAGAAATGAATAATAAATATCGTTTTTCTCCTATACCCGTGCGAATTTTTACTTAAAATTTAGTCAACATGTTCACAATATTACTTAGAGTAAATTTAGGTCTTATTCAAAATTTTGTGAATTTTCCCTTTAAACAGAAACACTTTATGTAGCCACTAGACTGTGAAATTGAGGTCAGGGACAAAAGTCATATGCCAGACTGACATGTACTACCCAAGACCAACCTACATACCAAATATTATCAACCTACCACTTCTAGCTATTGACAAAAGGACGTAAGCAGAGAATCTTAATGAGGCCACTCAACCCTAAAATTGAGGTCAAGGAAAAAATTACCTTCCAGACTGACATGTACTACCAAAGACCAACTTACATACCAAATATTATCAACCTACCACTCATAGTTACTGAGAAATGAACTTAAGCTGGAAAATTTTACGTGGTCACTGGACCATGTAATTGAGGTCAAGGTCACATGATTTTTATGTCTGTCAGGTAGCAATTGATTAGTTCTACCACTGGACCAAATAGGATGTCCCTACATTAAAGGGTTTTCAAAATATTCTGTATTTAGCAAAAGATAATGCCATCATCATACTTTGCATGCCTATGTCTCGCCTTCCGTGACTTTTGTCGTGGGCTTGACAAAAACCATTGACATGCCTTGGATAAAATACATCACATTTAAACTGATCCTTATTTGACCTGTATGTTGACTTTAGCACATCAAGGTCTCTTCCATTTGGTAAACAATTTGAACCTGGTTTTTTTTTGTTGTTGCTGTTTTAATTTCTAAATGTTGTTTCTAAAAGGCAAGAGCTACAACAAATCTGTTGACATACTACTGAAAGCTTACATCAAGAGGAATTCAAAGAAAAAAAATCCCATCCAAATCCGACGGAAAATAAAAATTTTAGGTTATCAGCAAATTTGCAATTTTGGCCCCTTTCAGCCTCTCATAGCTAGGAAAGCAAACAAGTCTCCAAAAATATAATAGTTGAGCGCCATATTAATTTTTCATAAGGAATCTAATAAAAACCAGAGGCTGTATCGCTCACCTGGCTTTCAGTTGCCACAATCAAGCTTACATTGTAAGTTATACAAATGAACTTTAGTCCCTCAAACTTTGGTAGTTCGAACATCACCAATATCTTGAACTGTATTTTAAGTCTGATCATGTTTTACTTGTTTCTTTGTTGGACTTTTTTTAACAAAAATGTTCTTGCTAAGGACCACTTTCGACACAGGTTTTGAAGTTGAGACATCATTTTGTAAATGGAAGTCAACAACAATTTTCAACACCATATTTTTAAGTTACGACATCATATCAATATTTATTTGAAAACCAAATTTCATTGAAATCAGACTATGTTGAATTTTCCTGCCTTTTTTGGTGGCCATTTTGAAAATGGCGCTCAACAAACAATTTTCAAATCCGGTTTTAAAGTCCCAACATCAATATCTATTTGGAAACCAAATTTCATTGAAATCGGACAGTGTTGAATTTTCCCACCTTTTATGGTGGTCTACGAACAATTTTCAACACCGGTTTTGAAGTCACAACATCAATATCCACTTGGAAACCAATTTCTTGAAATCGGACAATGTTGAATTTTCCCGACTTTTTTGGCAGCCATTCTGAAAATGCCTGTAAGCGAACAAATTCTAACATCAGTTTTGAAGAACTTTTCGGAAACCAAGTTCCATTGAAATCCGACAATGTTGAATTTTCCCGCCTTTTTTGGCAGCCATTCTGAAAATGGCAGTAAACAAACACTTTTCAACAACGGTTTTGAAATTGCAACATCAATATCTATTTTGAAACCAACTTTCGTTGAAATCGGACAATGTTGAATTTTCCAGCCTTTTTTGGCGGCTATTTTGAAAATGGCAGTAAACCAGGGTTCGCGCTGGGCTTCGCCAATGTCACAATTTGCGATTTTATCCTGCTATGGTGGTATTAACTCGACGAATACGACCCTACGAATATTTTTTTTCGTATTCGTAGGGTAGACTGGTAACTGGTCTGCGATTTTGAAGGAAGAAAAGACAGGCGACTCGTTTGAAAACCCCGAATATTTTGACGTCACAGTGTAAATTCTCTTATGACGTCAGGGATTATACCAAAATGGCCGAAGTTGTTTACTTTCTTCCTGGTCCCGCTTCACGAAGAAAATGTATTTTTAAATAGGGTTTGAATGATTGCAGGATAAAAACAATATACGTACATTGTCGGAAATATAAAATTTATTTGTACTCGCTGCGAAACAGGCGAGAAATGCTCGGTAAACCTCGCATTTCTACCTGTTTCTAAAGCTCGTCAAATAAATTTTATATTTTCCGACAATGTACGTATATTGTATATTTATTTTCATTCTGGCGACAAAAAATCGTTCCTGGCGATTTTTTTTGCGACAACGTTTTTCAAATCAACTTGCCGGTATTATCCAATTTTTACCTTCTTAGTTGAAACCTTTCATGATTTTTGTTGTTAAAATAATCATAGGTAATAATAAAATGTCAATTCATAGCCTCTGGCAACAATATTGCAGTCCATTGATTATTTCCGGTCATCTGTTGATTGCATTACCTGTTTATTTACCTGTGCACGTGCCAAAATGACTTGTGACAGATACAAGCCCAATCAAAGGAATCAAAGGAATTGAAAGAGTATTATTATACACTAAAATTTTTTACTTTTCATTTTTTTCCCGTTTAATATCACTTCTTATTTTCATAAATGTTCACGAAAACAAACGGATTAGATTATGCAATTATGGAGTTGAGTTACTTCCCCTTTTCTATGTTGTGAAAACGAAATTAAAGAGGCTTTGAGTGTTACTTTTTACTAAAAATTGTATATCAAGTCTTATTAAATAAAAAATTGAACTAATTTTGAGGGATAATATTGAAGTTTAACAAACTTTATCCAAATAATTGCAAATTCAATTTTTGTTTAATACTTTTATTGACCTATTGAAAGATAAACTATTTATTTGTAACTTGACAAGCGGAATTGAATAATTTAAAATTCTACTTTAATTTCCTTAACTGGGGAAAATATCAGTGCCATTCAATTCTATGAAAAGACCATAATGACATGGCAGAAGAATAAACATTTCTTGCTAAAAGTAGTAATCAAGATATATGAAGCGAGTACCTCAAACCAAATCAACAAAGCCTGTAAATGAAGAAGAAAAAGATTTTAAAAAATTACTCATTGTAATGGGAATAAAACAATCTTCCGCAAACTTTGAAGGACATAACTGAAATGTTTGAAAATAGTACCCGCAAAAAGAAGCAAACAAGTAATGTTAAGCATACGATTCAAACCGAAACAGCAAAGCATGTAAATGATAAAAGAATTTGTGCCATCAAAACAAAAGAATACCAAAATAGAACTATTCTTTTAATGTCGAAGAAAGAACACAAGTCTATCGTCCAAACAAGAAAACCAATTGGATGCTTCCTAATTGGCGATAAATTTTTGTAATTGGCGACAAAAAATACAAGTTGGCGATTTTTCTGGCGACAGATATTCAGAAGCCAGAGCCATCCCTGAGTAAACGAACACTTTTCAACAACGGTTTTGAAATTGCAACATCAATATCTATTTTGAAACCAACTTTCGTTGAAATCGGACAATGTAGAATTTTCCAGCCTTTTTGGCGGCCATTTTGAAAATGGCAGCAAACGAACACTTTTCAACAACGGTTTTGAGGTTGCAACATCAATATCTACTTGGAAACCAACTTTCATTGAAATCGGACAATGTTGAATTTTCCTGACTTTTTTGGCGGCCATTTTGAAAATGGCGGTCAACGAACAATCTTTAATGCATGTTTTGAAGTTGCAACATCAATTCCTATTTGGAAACCAAATTTCATTGAAATCGGACAGTGTTGAATTTTACCGCCTTTTTTGGCGGCCATTTTGAAAATTGCGGTCAACTTACACTTTTCAACTACGGTTTTAAAGTCCCTACATCAATATCTATTTGGAAACCAAATTTCATTGAAATCGAACAATGTTAAATTTTCCCGCCTTTTTTTGGCGGCCATTTTGAAGATGGCGGTCAACAAACAATTTTAAACACCAGTTTTGAAATCCAGACAGCATGGCAAACATTTTATCAATTTACACTTAACCTTCATCTTCTATAGTTTTTGAAATAAAAGACAAAAAATATGAAAATTTTGAAAATTCCATGAAAAAAGGGCAATAACTCCTACAAGGATTTTTGGATTTTCTTCAAAATTGCAGGGCAGGTAGATCTTGCTATATTTTTTATATCTGTAACGGTTTTTGAGTTATTTGCAAAAAACTGTAATTTACCCCTATGTTCTATTTTTAGTAACAGCAGCCATGTTGTTTGGTCTTCGGGCTAATTGAACACAATTTTGAAATTGCATACCCTGGTGATGCTTCAGGCCAAGTTTGGTTACATTTTACAATTGGCTCAGCAGTTTCAGAGGAGAAGATTTTTGAAATTGTTGACGGACGACAGACGGACGACAGACGCAAAGTGATGGCAAAAGCTCACATGGCCTTTTAGGCCAGGTGAGCTATAAACTGCATCAAAATCGGACAAAAAAATGAAAAAAAATAGATTTTTGAGATTTCCCCCTTTTGGGATCCATTTATCTCATAAACAGTACATGTAACGTGAAATCTGTTGCCACACTACTGATTAGTGATTGGTAATTTCCTCAGGAGCACACTGAAAGAAACCACATCAAAATCCGATAAATAATAAATATTCTACAGCCCAATATAAGAAAACACCTAATTTTGCCCTTTTTGGCCCTTTTTAAAAAAAAACGGGCAGGACCACAATCCCAACCTTCCTTTTATGACAAGGACCATTATCTTAAAATTTCATAAGGACTGATCAACCAGAACTGAAGTTATCGCACAGAAACGAAGAGTCTACAGACACTATCGACGACGACGCTGCCGCCAGTATCATACCAATATTCGACCTAAAAAATATTTTTGCAATCGTACAAAAAGCAAAGAAAACAAAGCACACCAAAGATTGGAAGCAGTTGTATAAACATGTGAAAGCACAACTACAGAGAGAATCTAGGGAAGTCCACTCAAACTTCATGGAAGACATAGTCAGTAAAGAATACTCAGAAAGCTCATGTAGATTTTGGTCGTACATAAAGAGTTGAAAACAGGAATCATTGGGAATAGTTACATTAAAAGACAAAGATGGGCTATCCTATACAGTGATACGCAAACAAAAGATAGTATTCTAATTTCTAAATCAGTCCAGTCCAGTCCATATATACTCATCAAGACAAAACAACTCATCCAGACTTGGAGCAAAGCTCAACCCCATCCATGGGCAACATCAAAATCAATGAAGCAGGAGTACTTAAGCTACTACAAGGACTTAGGCCCTTTCAAGCAACAGGAACAGATGAAATACCAGCTTACATCTCATAAGAAGTAGCCAGAGCTATATCATCTTACTTAACCATCATATTTCAGGAATCCCTTGACACCTGAATTATTCCAGATGAATGGCGTGCTGCAAATATAGTACCTATCTTCAAGAAGGGAGAAAGGCACAAAGCATCCAACTACATGCCTGTCGCACTCATGTCCATATCCTGTAAACTGCTAGAGCACATAGTCCACAGCACTATAATGGATCAATTTGATTGTAATTATATCTGGTGTGACCGACAGCATGGCCTTAGGACGAAAAGATTGTGCAAGATCCAACTTCTAATCACCCTTGAAGCAATAGGTAGAAACATAGACAATGGAGAACAGACGGACATCATACATGTATTACTAGATTTCTCCAAAGCCTCCAATAAAGTGCCACATCAAAAAATTAACCAGAAGCCAATCCACTATGAAGTTCGAAGTGTAACCCTGAAATTGATAAAAGACTTCCTCACCAATCACACTCAGTCAGTTGTGTTAGAGGGACACAAATCCAACTCACTGGAGGTAATCTCAGGAGTTCCCCAGGGCACAGTTCTAGGTCCATTATTGTTCCTTGCCTACATTAATGACCTGCCAGAAGCAACATCATTTGACGCAAGATTATCTGAAGACGACTGGCTGGTTTATAGAAATATATCCACAATAAGAAGAATGCAGAACAACTACAACAGGACCTGGATTCACTGTAGAATTGGGAAGAAAAGTGGCAGATGAAATTCCATCCAGAAAAATGCATTGTCATTCGCATTACCAACAAGCGAAACCCTGTCATCTGCAACTACAAACTAGAGGCAGTTACACATGGAAAATATCTTGGTATTACCATGGCCACTAGCCATGACCTTCAATGGAAATCCCATGATCAAGAATTCAAGGACACTTGGCTTTCTTGGATGAAAACTAGGACAATGCAAACCATGAATCAAAGACAGTGCATCGCAGCATTATACAAACATCACTGGAATATGCATCTTCAGTCTGGAATACATAAAAGTAACCTGGAACAAGAGCTTGAAAGAGTTCAAAGTAGAGCGGCAAGGTTAGTTTACCACAGCCACACCGACATAACACCAGATCATGTGACAAACCTTGTTCAACAGCTCAAGTGGAAATTGCACACTCAAAACTAGACGCACCAAGAACAAACTCACAATGGCATACAAGATCCAGAATGGCCTCGTCGACATACAATCCACCATCTATTACAAGCCGTACCAGTGGCACAAACACACTTCTGATCCCTCGCGTAGGAGGCAGTAGGTCTCCTGACTTGCCAATATACAATTTTTTTGTACATCAATAGAGCCAGCCAGAATATTTATACTTTAGAGCTCTAAAATAGTTTAGTCTCTTTACATTATTCAACACAATACATTTGAATAATATTTATTTAATTGAATACCCATCCCCGTGGTTGAAATATTAATCATGGACATAATTTTGGGGTGCCAAACAAAACTCTTGTCGTCAAGTCGAATTTCGAAGACTGTCTCATGCATTTATACCACTTTATTTAATTGCTCTCTTAAATTTTCCATTTTACCTCTCCGATGGCAGCCATATTGATACAAACATGAATGTTCTTGGCGTAAGAGTGGAATAACACAAGAACATACTCTTATTCAACACTCAGAACAATTCCTTTTCAAGGCCCACATTAAGCCTACCAGCGACCTTGATCGACGTCCACCAAATTTAATCATCAACAGATCTAGTGTACATAGTTTTATCTCTGTATATAGCCTGTATTTATTCATATTTGGATTCAGTTGAGGAATGGTGTCTTGAAGTTTATGAGCCAGAGTCAACAGGTCAATGTAAACTCAGAACAAGTCCAACTCTTTAAAGAAGGAAGAAAAATAATCCCTTTTGGGATTTGAAGCAAGAGATGTTGTTTTTTTTTTCATATTGCCTGCATCCGAGGCAGGCAATATCAAAAACATCTCTGGCTCCAAATCCAAAAAGGGATAACTGTCACAGTAGTGAAATGGATGCAAATGTTTGAATAGCTGCAGAACCATAGCTCTTATGGTCCTTGTGCTGTTTTTCTGATAGATGGGATAAAAAAAATCCAAGAAACATGCAACACAATTCATGTTGCAAGAGTTGCAAGTTTTATATAGGGGAAAATATTATCCGTAGCTCTATGGTCCGCCAAAAAAGAAAAATATTTAAAGAACATTTACAGTGGAGCTACAGCCCTAGTTTATTTAAGGTTGGTGATTTTTTATCGCAATAAGAATGGTTACTTTAGGTAAGAGTTATGGTTAAGGTTGTAGGTTAGGGATCATTTTCAACAAACTAGGTATATCGATACGGAATCCAGCGTATCGATACGTATCGTTCTCTGATTTCTGCTAAAATTTCAGAATCAGTACCACCTAAATTCTTGAAATTTTCTGATTTTGGTATGGAAAAGTCAGCAAAAGGACAAACAAATTTATTTAGCTACATGAAAATGAACACTCTTGTCTCACTAAGGAATATTTTACTATTTTATCACATAAAATAGTTAAAAGAAGAAGATTTAAAAATGTAAT
>MJUU01043282.1:46734-56786 GCA_002080025.1 Modiolus philippinarum
GGGCCCCATTTATCTCGTGAACGGTACATGCCACGTGAAATCCGTTGGCATACTGCAGATTGGAAATTTTCTAAGGAGTTTACTGAAAGAAACCCCATCAAAATCCGATAAATAATAAAGATTCTACAGTCAAATATGTGAAAACAACTAATTTAACCCCTTTTGGCCCCTTATTCTAAAACGGGCGGGGCCAGGAACATAAAATTATAGCCCGGGCTAAAGCATGTGCCGAAAAACATCATACTAAAATTTGAAAATGATCTGTTCACTGGAACCAAAGTTATGCTGTCCACAGACACAAATTTTACCCCTTTTTGGCCCCTTTTTCTGAAACGGGTGGGGCCATAAACCCGAAATTAAAACCCGGGATAGCCATTATGCCAAGACACCACATACTGAAATTTGAAGATGATCCGTCCACTAGAAACAAAGTTATGCTGGCCACAGACGCCGACGCCGACGCCGACGCCGACGACTGTGCCATAACATAATACGACCGCAAAATTTTTGCGGTCGTATAAAAATTGCTGCATTTTATCTAAATAGTTGCCTTTTTAGCAGAAACTGTCAAATCCAAAATAATGAATATTAACACTGTAAAAATGTCTCCCGTGTTTGGTATTACATAAATGTACCTGGAAACCTTTGAAAGCCCAAGTAGGGAGATCTCCCTACCAAAATTGTCTCAAGTAGGGAGATCTCCCTACCAAAATTTTTCTCAAGTAGGGAGATTTGCCTTAAGAGGCTTTCGCGACATATATTTAGGCCAATTTTAACAGAATTTAGTCTAAATGATACTTAAATGTATGTATATACTCAATTAAGGTACTATGCTTATACTCATTTACATTGGTATCCTTATGTGCCTATGGATACAGTTCTTATTAAGGCTTGCTTGACCTTGAACACACCAAAAGGACTACTCCTAGGTAGGGGTGTAACGATACACCGATATATCGCGATCATTTTCAACAAACTAGGTATATCGATACAGAATCCAGCGTATCGATACGTATCGTTTTCTGATTTCTGCTAAAATTTCAGAATCAGTACCACCTAAATTCTTGAAATTTTCTGATTTTGGTATGGAAAAGTCAGAAAAAGGACAAACAAATTTATTTAGCTACATGAAAATGAACACTCTTGTCTCACTAAGGAATATTTTACTATTTTATCACATAAAATAGTTAAAAGAAGAAGATTTAAAAATGTAATAAAATTGAGAAATCAGTAGACGATCGATACGTATCGATATGTATCACAATACGCCTGCCCTGTATCAATATATCAGGATACAATATTTCATTGACGATACTCATCCCTACTCATAGGTCTTCCTAAGATTACATCCCCTGACCTAACAGGTTTTCAGGATATGTGAATTGATAAACTCAAATGGAAAGTAAAGTTAATACATATGTCATCAAATAAATTACCTTAAATTTGTTTATAAAAATACAGAATTTTTCAAATAGCTAGCAAATTTTGTCTTAAAACATTTTCATGCTTTTGAATTTAAGTTCAAATTTGTTTTTTATATCAATTGATTCATACAAAAGGATCATAATTAAAATGCTTTAGAAAAAAACCATAAAAACTAAAACACAAATTTTAAAGGGAAACAACTCAAGTGTCAAAACACATGTTCTGGTATAAATAGATATTTTTTCCTGCATTCAAGAGAAATTTAATTGTGAAAATATAGTTGAAAAGAAATTCAATGTTAAAAAAAATAATTATCTTAAGTAATTGACTGGAAATTGCAATAAAGGGAAGCAGGTAATCTCTGATTGACAGTTTATTAGGTGATAACTCAGGTAAGCCCTAAAAAAAATAGTTGTGTTTCCGGTTGGCCGACCGACCCTCGTCAAGACCCCTCGAATCAAACTTTTTTATTCCAGTTTAAAAAAAATTAAAAGTTTGGATGCCCGACCGACCACGTTTTCGTTCCTGTTTGCAAAACTTTGCAGATTTTTAGAGCAATATGATGATTTCATTAGATATTGTTCATATCTGAGCGCATTAATTGATCAAATTATGTCTTGTAATGCTGTTTACTCATCAAAATCGAAGAGAAAAGCCAAGAAAATTTGTTTTGTGCCACAGTATTCGACTTCCGGTTACAGTAAGTTCGGTAACGGAAATGGTATATTTTCCGGGTCACCCTAAATTAGCGACCAGAATCGCAGAAAACCACAAATAAATTGATCTGAAGAAAAAAAAATTAAAAAATAAATCCGACCTACTGACCCAAATTTTTCAGAGGACCGGAAACACTACTAATTTTTTTTTAACTTTTTAGGCCTAAACACTGCCGACGAATGTTTGTTTACGACTGAATTAATCCTTTAATTAGCTGAACAGGTGTACATGTAATAAAACTATCATTTTGGGCAATTAGATAAAAGTGACAAAGATTATGAGGATCATACTTCCATTTTAAGCAATTTTTCAGAAATCAGGAGATCCTCAACTCCCGCTCGGGAGACTGATAGCTGGCGGAAGATACGTGAATTTTTTACAAAATATCGGGAGCCTCCCGACGAAATCGGGAGAGTTGACAGGTATGGTATTATACCTCAAGTGATGTATTATATCCAAAATGGGGGATTTTCCAATGTCAGCCCCTCCCTCTCTTCCTCTTTTCCAAAGTCTGTTAATTATTAACAGTAACACATGCACTTGTTTCATAAAAATGTCATGAGTCCCCCAAGAAGAGAGGGAAGGATTGGCATTTTTTATGAAACAAGTGTCTGTGAACAGTCAGTAGGCATGTAAAAGCAAAGAGCGACAACTCTAAATTTAACCAAATTTTTGTTGCCAAATTTGCATTGAAAAAAATACCCTTCAACTACCCTTCAATTATGGGCTTTTGTGACTAACACAACTACCAGAAGATTTCCAATGCAAATGATTACTGTTACTGACAAAATGAAGATAGTGTATATTCATATTTAATAGGAAATGAGGCAACATTTGGGATAGAATTTTTTTTTTTAATTATAATTTTTTAGGAAAAACTGAAAAAAGCAATATACACCCTAAAAATTACTAACTAAAATAAGGAAAATATATTTTTAATATAATTACTGCAAAAAAAAATGAACAAAATGCCGTACTCTATTTTTTAATATTTTTTTTGAAAGAAGCCATATCTCAAAAAGATGGAGTTACCTCCTCTTTATAAACCTTTTATTTTTATTGTCAGCACTTCACTGAAGGTAAACTATTGTTATATTTCATTGTTTTCCAATTTCTTTATCATTTTAAGCTAATTTGAACTTCTTTACAGAGAGATATAAACTTCAAAACATATTATTTAGCATTCTTCTGATACATGATATTTGACCAAAATTGGCATCATATTCTTAATTTCCTTTGAATTATAGAATGCTTAAAAAATATATAAATGTTTATATTTTAACACTGTCATAGATGCAAAGCATAGCACCTTCAAATTTAAAGAAAAATCAGTTCTGGTTCATGCATTTTTTGTTGCAATTTTTGTAATTTTTATCCCTGGATTTTTTTTTACAATTTAAGGCTTCCAGTCTCAGGTCAGCGGCAGTGTATAAATGTCTTTAAATAATAGAACATCCATTGTATTAGTATCCATTTTATTTTGTATGAACAATATTACAGTTAAACTTTAAGGGAGTACGAGCCTCAGATTTCAGAAGCATTCTATATCCTCGGGTTTTATCCATTCAAACAGTGCTAAATTTTTTTGCACATGGATCACATTTTCTTGGTCATAAGTCACTTTAAAATACATAAAATAGACTGTGTATAAAAATTTAATCAACTTCCAATTATAATTTCATATATTTAAAGGCCTATAAACATCTTATGCAAATTGAAGGAAAACTCTAGAGAGATCCGTTTCCCGCCAAAATTTTGACGTCTTATAACTCAAAAATTTGTACATTGATTTTCAAAATTTTTTGCTCAAGTTGTTCCATTTGTAGTGCTTTTCAAAACAAAAGGTCAGAATTTTAATTCTAATTACACAATTTCTGAGACTCGTACTCCCTTAAGAGAAATAATATGAAATTAGTAAATTGTTGTAATTGCTAGTATATACCAATACCAAAATTTAATGAATATGAAATTTAGAAATTCAAATAATTGCCCTCCTGGTTCAACCGTAATGCATATTTGCACATTTCAATTTTAAAAGCAAGATAAGTTTTATATATGAAGAACAGAGTCATCAAAGGTCAACCGGCATGAATACTTAATTAAGATCTACAGTCTATAAGACGAAGGGAATTACATTTTGTCATGTCATTTATTCTCACAAGTTTTTTGTCATGTGATTTAATCTCACAAGTTTAAATTCACTAAATGTGTCATAAATCGTATTTTTTGTACTCAAGGAAAGAAATATTGACTTTTGTCTGTTTCACTTAACTTCCACTAAGATTGGCAACCAATCACTTTGAAATAAAGCGGCACAGAAAAATATATATAGATATTTCATTAAAATGGCAAAGTTATTGCTTTCAAAATAAAATAAATCACATAGAAATCCAAATAATTAATCCGTAATCAATATTCATGAAATAAATGTTGCCTAGGTAAGTAAAAAAAAATATCAAAATATAGATAAGGGCCTCCAGAGACTGAATAATCTCCATGATTATTTTGACCAACTTCAGATTCATCAATAATAATTTATTTTGTGGGCTTATTAATTAAAACACACAAATGGAATGCAGTAAATAGATGCAAAGAAACATATGCAACAATTTACATTAGTAATGACGGGTCAAAATAAATATTTTTTTGACATTTAGAACTGGAAACAGATTTTCAAAAATTCTGAAATTTTATCAATATGAAAAATGACTGTCATTTGCTTATTTCTTAAGCTATTTGCAAAAAGTAAAGTGTTTTGTGAATGTGGAAGAGATCTCTTACAGATGGCATCCCATAAATTTTATAATTCAAAAATCCCTTTACGTCCCCAGTCAGATAATTCGGTCTGTAGTTAATTATAACCGGGTAATGGTGTTACCATGATTTACACGTGCCATAAATGTAATTAAAACAGCATTTTTCCTTACCCTGGCACACCTTATGTTCATCTTTCTGCTTTTGACAATCAATCTACATCAACAAAACCCAAGTGAACAGGGGAGGTAATTTGAGCAATAACATGTTGCCAGAAATTGGTCGTAGATGCAGCAGGTTGTCGTAATCTATGGTGTGCAATAAGCGCAGAAATCCATTACTTCTCTCTTTTTCCTTTTTTATTTATTTTTTTATTATTGTTTTTTCTTCAGCCTATCTGACCAAGAAAAATCTAAATTCATTTTTAACTTGTAATTATCATGATATTTTGCAGGTAAATGCAATTAATTCTAAAAAGTATTTATTTTTTATCTCTGTGAAGATGTTTAATTGCATTGTAGTATACTGCCTCATGTCTCATTATTAAATCGTTATAAAAAGTCGACTTCCTCCTTTAGAAAAATGACTGGAAATAACTTAGCTTGCAACATATTGACAAAATTTATCCTTTTATGAGTATATTAATGGTTAACCATCCTAAAAGTTATCCCTTTATNCGCAATTCGCTTCAAATATTATTTCCTTCTGGGAACCTTGAATTTTTAAGATATTTTATTCATTTGAATGTGTGGTGAAGGAGGGAAACGTAAACTGTACATTTTATTCATGTAAAACTGACATTTTTATCAAATGTCCGGGTCCTTCATGAAAATGTTTCATTTCTTTTCACAATGTATTTGATATTTTGACGCCATTTTGTCTAAAATGGCGATATATGCAAATGAGCAAAACAGTAAGATTTTGCCATATGTTTTAAAGCCGCCATTCAGAACTAGCGATAGCGGGCACCTCTATTCAACAACTGAATATTCCCAACATGTACAGTGTATATATACATGTTAAATTTTAGCTACGTATTTTTTATTTTGGAATTTTTACGCCATTTCACTACATATATGTACATAGTATTTCCTCAGAAGTAGATGTCCAGCAGCGGATTTTGCTGAGTAAAGAAGTTGAAGTTGAAGATTTGAATTTACGTTGCTTTAGGCATTTGAATGCAAACTTTGGTTTTGAGGCAAGGATCCTTCATTTTCCCCGTTTCTAAAATAGACACAAAAAAACAAAATGTTAGAGTTCAGAAAGGAAGGTGTGAACATGTGCGGAGACGGGGGGGGGGGGGGGAANCATACTTATGTACAAAGTTGTTTACCAACTGGTTGCTATACCAAGTATATGCCATCCTCCACTAGCTTCACTTCGCTCAACAAGAAACAGTCACTCACTCAAATTTCTACCGTACCACTGTAGAATCAATGCCAACCAACACCCTTTCTTCACACGGACAGTCTTTTTTTTGGGGGGGGACACGAGAAAAGAGCGGGATATATGAGATTTGTACTGTTCAGTAGATTGCTACTTTTTCTTATTTTCAAAACTATAGTACTTACGGTAAACAGCTTGAAGCATGCAAGAAGGCATTCAGACATAGAGGGGTTACTTAATAAGGATGCGTATTAAAACGAGATTTCCCCTAAGAACATCGCCTGTCGTACCTACAAATAGCGCAATCTCTGAAACACACATGCACTAAATCCCGAAGGGGATTATAAAAAACAGTTTGATGTACAAGGATATATATATATATATTTAGAAGCTACCCCCTTTACATTGGGGCACCTATCACCAGGGTAGTAGTGATTGCGCGTCTAACAATAATAAATAATGCTATATACATCAAATTAAATCAAATGTCGAAATATTATAAAACGTGATCACATCATAAAATGTTCTAATGCTCGTGAATATAAAACAAACATAATCATACATTGTAATTTCTAATAATAAAAGCAAGATCCCTAAATAAACTACACATACATTATATCAAAGTATAAAATCATGTCATTAAAAAAAGATCTCAAATTAAAACATTCCATTAAAACTTTTTTCCATTAAAATCGTAAAATGAGCCTATTTTTTCATTAAAATGATATCCAACATCACCAATTAAAAATTGTAATTTGCACTCGGCGACAGTTCCAAAAAAATTGTTTGGCAGTCCCCTGATTATAGATTTTTGTCAAAAATGACTAACTTCAACTTTCTGTAAAACCCGTAAAAAATCATAGAATGAAAACAGAATATGAGGTGCACATAATCACTTCATGTAGAAACACCCTGCAAAGTTTCAGATCTCTCGATAAAAACCTGTGAGAAGAGTTGATTACACAAAGTGGGTACCCTGTCTATCATCTTCGCTAGCCAAGGGTTACGATCCGCTCCTCTCCTCTTCACCCTTTGTGGACTGAGCCACAATTTGTGAAACATCAGTTTCAAATTATCTCTCTTTGAAGTAAGGGTTTCAGTATGATTTATTGTAACAATTAAAGATTATTTATTGCATCAAATAATACAACAATTCACAATATATTTAACTACAAGGAAACAACCCTTCAAAAGTAAAGAACGATTATAAAATCGTGGAAATTTTGCAAAATAGAAAATCACTAAACACAATATTTTAAGTTTTATTGTTACGATGTATATTTAAAATCTAATTATAAACTAATTGACTGGCTGCAGCGAAAGTAAACTGCAACCAATGTTGCACTGTGTCATTTTATTTAATATTTTGTTTTAATGTAAATTTTGTACATATTTAGTCGGTTAAAGAGCTCATCAGAGCTCATGTTATTTGATTGTTAACTGTATATATGCACCGACTTTAAATAAATTTTACTTACTTACTTACCAATCAACCATGTGGATTTGAGACTACAGAAATCCAGCTTGATCTGCCAAGGGTGTAAATGAGAGGAGCGAATCGTAACCCTTCGCTAGCGAAGATGCCTGTCTATAGATTTTGTCATAAAATGACAAAATAAAGGTTCAACTATCTGTTTGATTCCGAAAATTCATAAAATGAAAACAGAATATGAGGTGTACATGTTCACTGCATGTAGAAACACCCTGCAAAGTTTTAGGTCTCTCGGTAAAATCCTGTGAGAAGAGTTGATTACACAAAATGGGTACCCTGTCTACAGATTTTGTCATAAAATGACCAAGTTCAACTATCTGTATGATTCCGAAAATTCATTAAATGGAACCAGAATATCAGGTGCACATGTTCAACGTATATAGAAACACCCTGTAAAGTTTCAGGTCACTCAGTAAGAACCTGTTAGAGGAGTCAATTACACTTTTGCGGACGGACAGACAAGTTGAGACCTATATACCCACCAAACTTCATTTACGGGGTGGGGTATAACAATGAAAATTTAATCCATGTTGCACCTGTTAAACTTGAAGACGCTGACAGGAATCATTATTTTTCGTAACTGCATGTGTACAACAAATTTTACAACAAGACCATTATATTCGGAAAGAAAATCTGTGACTTTTGGGTTCGTTTACTTTCCATACAAATTGTTGCTATTGCTTCATTTTCAAATTTGTTTTGACAAAATCAGCTCGCTTGTTGTCGATCTTCGGAGGTATACAAATACACCAGGAATGAAAAAGGGTCAATCATAGATTTCCCACCATTTTTGGATCCATAATAAAGTTTGGTTTTGAAAATGTATAGGAATAGGAATGCTCAATATAATGTATATATTTAGAATTTAAGATTTTTGCAGTCTCACTTTTGAAAACAATTCCGATTATTGAAAGAAATTGTAAAAGATATGATTGCTATACAGAATTCCCCAAAATAACAGGTCTTTGAGAGTTTCATGAAATTTACCAAAACCGAATCAAACATTTTTGCAGTCTTACTATTGAAAACCATCACTGTAACCGTAAGGAATTGAAAACGGTATAGGTAGAATTTCCCCCAAATAACTGATCTTTTAGGGTTTCAGGAAATTTACCAGAACAAGAACAGAAGATTTTTGCATTCTTTCTATTGAAAAGAATAATTCTTAATATAAGGAAGATTGCTAGGTAGAATTTTAAAAAATAACAGGTCTTTGAGAGATTCAGGAAATTAAAAAAAAAGCGAATCAAAGATTTTTGCAGTCACCATTTTTCCACATTATGTCTTGATTTAGGTTGAACAAAGTCACAGGATAAAGTACTTCATTTTGTCAATAGTAATATTGTTTTTTATACTGTCGGTAAGATAAGATAAGAAAAACTTTATTTTGATTCGGCATAAAATTTAAATACAAGCACAAGCTCCGGAGAGCTTTTTACCGAATATTTAGGAGATAACTGTATTGTATTTGAAGATTTGGAGGCATCAATGGGGGATTTGATGGCCGCAAAATGCGTTTACTGGCGACGCGTTAGCGGAGTCAGTAAACGGATATTTGCGACCATCAAACCCCCCATTGATGCCTCCAAATCTTCAAATACAATTCTAATGTAGTTGCGTATATTTACAATGTTCATTACATTAATTATTGTTGAAATCAACATCAGAATGGCGAAATGCAATATTATTCCACCTGGGAAATAGTCCAATTATTTGATTATTGGTATAGTATTTTATGGGTGTCATCAGAAGTTTATTATTTGTACATGGTGAATAAAAGGATATGGAGTAAATGCACATGAGACAAAGTCTCTACAAATACATGGTAAAAAACAAGCAAAGGAACAACGCTTTTATTGTTGTTCTTCATCTTGAAGTCACCATGAGGCCTTCAACAATGAGCTTTGCTCATACCTCATAGTAACAAGACGGCCCCTAATGTACTAATAATGGGCTTCTGGTGTCATACATTAGGGTAGTATTTATTCGGGTATGGATTTCAATCATAATCTAGTATTAATTCGGGTAAAATGCTTTGATAGGATGGAGTCTAGAATCTCATTTAAGGAAATATTAATGTCTATTTACCTTGAAATACAGTTACCAAACCATTATACAAGATTCATTAGACTTTCGGAACAATTGATCTTCTGACTAATGTACCTTCGGACTTATGACCCTTCGGACCAATGGATCTTCGGACTAATGGACTTTTGGACTAATGGACCTTTGGACCATTGCTACGGTCTCAGCCACACGTACCCGTACAAAATATAAC
>MJUU01043283.1:0-30360 GCA_002080025.1 Modiolus philippinarum
AAGAAAAGTTTACGACGGACGGACGGATGGACGGACGGACGACGGACGACGGACGCCAAGTGATGGCAAAAGCTCACCCTGGCTATAGCCAGGTGAGCTAAAAATGGCATTGTTGTTTCCAGGAAGATCTTTGAATGATTTAATTCCCATAAGGTCCAATGTTAAACTATGTTCCCCGCTGGCGGCCATCTTGGATGTGATGCAGACTTGCCAAAAACATTTTCAAAGGGGCCAACTAAAGACTATAGTGACCAAAGTTGCTTCCAATTGGCCTAATGGTTTTTCAGAATGCAATCTTAGAAAATGTTTTCCCATAGCTTCAAATGTTAAACTATCTTCCCCACTGGCGGCCATCTTAGAAAAGGTCGGAGAACTTGACCAAGTTCAATAAAATGTAGACCTTGACATGCTGAACATTTTTGTAATTGAAACTTGACCTCTATCTCAAAGCGTTTTTGAAGTATAGGACAAAAAGTATAAAATCACGAAAAATTTGACTTATAAAGAGCCATAACTCATATATGAATACTTGGATTTTCTTCAAAATTTCCATGAAGGTAGATCTTGACATGCTGAACATTTTTGCAATTTAAACTTAACTTCTATCTGTTATAGTTTTTATTATAAAAAATAAAAAACATCAAAATTTTGAAAATTTTACGGAAAAAGGGCAATAACTCTAAGATGGGTCATCAGATTTTCTTAAAAATTTCAGGGTGGGTAGATCTTGTCATGCTCATCATTTTTAACCCAATGTCAGATTTTTGATATCTGTAACGGTTTTTGAGTTATTTGCCAAAAACTGCAATTTACCCCTATGTTCTATTTTTAGTAACGGTAGCCATGTTGTTTGACCTAGGACAAAGAAAATAACAAATCTGACACTAGATACCCTGGTGATGATGCAGTTGAAGTTTGGTTCCATTTGGCCCAATGGTTTCAGAGGAGAAGATTTTTGAAAGTGAGCTAACGACGGACGGACTGACGACGGACGGACGCCAAGTGATAGCAAAAGCTCACCCTGGCATAGCCAGGTGAGCTAAAAATGTGAACAAATGAAAAAATTTGAAAAATATACATGTACATTTCATTGGGCTCTCTGGCCTCCTACCAAAAGATAATCCAATCTAAACAGTCAGGGGCATCATCAAAAACAGTTATAAATTTTATAACCTTTATTGGTTAGATTTTTCCATTTTTGAATTATCTCCCTTTACCAAAATTACAGAAATAAGTAAAATTCGTTATTTCTTCTACATCATGTCAAATTTTCAACAACCTCTGATTCATGAAACATGAACAACAAAACCACATCATCTCAATTATCACTGAACTGCAAATATTAGATAATGAACATTTAATTGGCATTTAAAGTCCCTAAGTGGCTTGACTTTGACCAACTCCTGATGGTGTGTATCAGATGTTATGGTTTTAAATTATAAAAGAAATGTTACATGTAATTTATCAAAGAAAAATACCAACACAAATGAGAAAAATTTATTGTGGCTACAACCAGGATTTAAAGATCAAAGGAAATTAAAACATAACCATTTCCCATTATCTATTGAAAATGAAAATAACTGAAAATGGTTATATTTATAACTGTTTTTGGTGATGCCCCTAACTGCTAAATACCACATTTTCTTCTCAAGATACATGTATGTTACAGAAATGAATGTTTATACTACAATTGATTCATTTTAAGAATTTATTCATAAAAATCAGTTTAGATACAGTAGAACCTTGTAAAACCAGCCTCTTTTAAGAGGTTCCAATTTTCTTAACCTGTTTCAAAATTCAAATTATTACCACTGATACAAGCTAAGATTTCTTGGCTTGTATCTATGGAAGTCAAGATTTGGTTTATGGTTAAAATCAAAGTGTCAGCAAACAGTAAGTGGTCAAGTAACAAACCTGATAATTGCTTACTTAATTACAACTCATCATTTTGAAGCCTTCTATTTGGTTTATAGTTAACATGATTAAAATCAAATAATTGGCAAAATGTAAGTGATCACCTGACAAACTTTTAGCGTTTAGCGTTTCCAACCTTCGAACCAATTTTCAAATTTTTAATTCTATATACATGTATACCATTTGTATACACAAGCCAATTAGAAATCTCTGAAAATGAGAAGTGAGAAAAGTGGATTTTCAAGCCAGAGCTTTACACCCTGTTTCCTTTAAAATATCAATTCCAGATACAAATCGTTCCAAATGAGATTGATGTTAGCAAAATTGCCCAAGGTGGATTTACCAAAACAATGAAGTTTGTTTAGATAATGAGCTGAAGGAAATGAATATTTATTGGTAAATAAATATGGAAGGTGGCGGATAAATATTCAAAGAAATGAAAAACATACACAAGAATCCTCCTGCTTGTATGAGTATTCCTTGAAAGCTGCTCATCAAAGTTTTTGATGTGCAGAATTGAAAGTTTAATAATGTGAAATCCTTAGCTCTAGGCTATGGTCTGCAACTATCAAAAATCAGCACTTGGACTATAAGAGCCAGTGTTCTAGCCAGGATTTGAAAAGGGCATGACGCCAATCACAAAAAGGGCACTTTACTGCGTAAATCAAATATGAAAAAAGGCACTTTGATACATAAATTGCGTTTTCAAAAGGGCTATTATGCTGTACCGCTGGAAGGTTTACTTTCTCATATATAAAATGCATAGCTAAAAAAAATAGGTATAGTAAAACCTTAGTGATACTATAGCTTACAAGAAACATGAAGCTGAATGTATGCATAAGTATTGCAGCATTGAACTGTTAAGACTTTTGTTGAATTTAATTTGACCTTCTGTACTCTTTCTTCTTTGTCCATCTTTGAATAGTCCATTGTATGAAATTTATATGCCCCTTATGGGACCATTAATTAGAGTAAACAAACTTAATTTTAATCTAAATCCTAGCATTCAGATTAGATCCTTAGAGAAGTTAGAAAATGTAATTTCATGTGTTATGGTAGGGTGGCAAAATATGTAATCAATAGATAAGTTGACTGAATAAGTATCATAATTTATTTTAAAGTTCAAATATTCAAAAAAAGTACGTGAAAATAGCCATATATATTACAGTGCACCCTCGTTATATCGCCACCTTTGGGACCAGAGAAAATTTTGGCGATAAGTGAGGGTGGCGATATATCGAGGGAACAAATTACATAGAAACTATGCAACTTTTTGAAAATGTACCTTGAAGATGGTTGGCGATAAGTTGAGGGACCGCCATTTAAGAGGGGCGTTATAACAAGGGAGCACTGTATATCAGACAGTTATTTACAAAATTTAAAGGACATTCCGTTAAATTGGCGTATTTCATGGTAAAGAATAAAATCTGATTGCCAAAATTTGTAAAATGGAGAATATTGCAAGGGAGATCATTAATGAAGTTTTCCAAAAATTGTCATATGTTGATTGCTGTTGACTGATTGCTAAATAAACAACACCTGTCCTAATGACTGTCCCAAGCAGTCCTAATTAATCACTCTAATTAACTTGTTTATCTGTCACAAAGCTACATTTGTTGATTGACATAAAATCAATAACCGGATATGTACGATACTTTGTCAGTTTGACAAAGTACGTTTTGGGCTATTTCACGGTGATTTTACATCAGAAATTAGAGCGAAACCGCACTGGCGCCACAACTAAAAGGGCAGACATGGTGAAAAGGGCACTGGCGTCATGAAAAAAAAAGGCTGGCGTTGCGCCAGACGTTTTATGTTTACCGAGAACACTGAGAGCTACGATTTCTGCAGATAACCTGAAGTCTGCATGGAGGCAGCAATAGTAAGAAAAATCCATCATGCAGCTTTAAAAAAATCCCCGAAAACAATTCGGCCTATCATAGCCAAATCCGGCTCGAGATAGTGCGCACAAAATTTATTTGTTTCGGCCTCAGGAAATCTGACACTTTTCTTCATAGACCTTTTCACGATAACTGCGGGCCAGTCAGTGAGCATGTGTAACGTAAATATCCGGAAGGTGGGGCTTGGGGTAGAACAAAAGAATTTTCCTCCGGAAGTTTTTAGTGTGCTCATGGACTACCCCGCAGTTAGCGTGAAAAGGTCTATTAGTCTTATAAGGAAATACTTGGGGGGGATTTTATAAATGGGCCAATTTTAGGTCTGATTATTTACCTGTATCATATTTTAGCTGATCTTTTTAAATGGAACACGTTGCGAAAAGATGAAGATTTGTTTTAGTAACGACGTCAATAAATAACTTGCTATCTGCTGAAGTTTCTATACAATGTCAAGAGTTTTTAGGACTTGATCATTTAGCTTGACATTTGAAGGCACATTGACGGAAAATGTCACTGTTCCGAAAAAAAAGAACAAACATGCAAATCAACGAAAAATGAAAAAACAAACAAACAAACAAACCAGAGACATATAAAACATGAGTTTATATGTCTGAACAAACGAAAACACAAAAAATATATATATTCTTATTATATTATAATAAGATGGTAGACTAGATTACCGCACGAAGGAAGTAATATCACCCGAGACGAAAGTCGAGGTTGATATTCTTTTCTGAGTGTGGTAATGTATGTGTTATGTCATACCAGGGACTATACATTACATTACATGTAATGTATAGTCCCTGATTATACTGAACACTACTTCAAGAAAATTCGATGGCGTCACTGATGTACAATTACAGCAGGCGGTATACTCTCGGGTATACTCGATATTCAACAGAGGGGTGGTCATACCAAAATACCACCATTACGGTTAACCAATCAAGATTGGGGAAATAAATGTGAAGTATAATATAATTATGTATATATATATGGAAAGTGCGAACCACAAAAAATAGAAAAACGCAATTAAAGTAACTAAAACTTAGTTTTTCTCTACTTAAATTCAATTTAAGTTACTAAATTCGAATTAACGCTACTTAAAATGGGTTTAAGTAATTTTTGTTATTCCCGCGGTGTTATCGCTAGTTAAAACACCGAAAATGTATTATCAAAACTTAATGATAGTTAGATGCTTAATTCATATTAATGCTACTTAATAAGCGTTTTTTACAGAATTGAATTTAAGTAGAGAAAAACTTTGTTTCAGTAACTAAAATCAGAGACATATAATTAAGGAGATTGGCAACATGACTAATTCTCGTGAAATCGCGCCACCATCGAAACTTCGATAAACAGCTGATAAAACTCCACTTCACAAGAATAAATCGCCAATATCTCAATGATTTATGAAAATATCATAATAAAACTATCTAAACTCTACCAACAATGTAAAATACTTTCCAGTTTTCATAACTAGGACATTGTAATCACGGAAATAAAAGAGGAGTTTCAAAAGTAAACAAGGCGCCATACCACGATCTATGAAATGCCTAATAATCTATAAGATTTTCATATTTTTTCTGTCGATTGCTTTTTTAAAAGTTCTTCCAGAAAAACTTTTTATATGGTTTTAAAAAGTGTAAACAATGCCACATGTGTAACGGTAATTATATTCGATAAAAAAATTAATACCCTGTAAAAAGGTAAACAATCCAGAATTTCGATCAAAAGGGTCTATTCAGATACCTAGCTTAATCAACAATTTCTTACGAGTGAATGAAAATGACATTTTTATGACCCTTATTAATTATAATTCTACCATGGCTCCTGTAAATCGCCAACCAGTATAATACTCGATAACCATATATTTCGCACATGCGCAAATGGTATCGGAAAATGAGCGAACGGGATGATAAACAACAATGTTTTTAATTTTGTTCGTCTTTGTTTATGAAGAAAATAAATGTTAAGAACAGTTTTAACTAAATCATGCCATTCAGACAAGTAAATGTGTATTGTGTTGCTTTCGATTTAAATTTTGAACTTGCATCTGTTTGAAAACGTCAGATTGTGTATTGTGACGTCATAGACACAAACAGCAATGGTGACGGGAAATCCGCCTTCTCTTAGGTCGCTTCAGAATGGAAAACTCGATTTTCTGTCATATTAGAATCGAAATAATTCATGGCAGGTATATGGTTATTGTCATTTAACCATGGGCTGGGCCTTTATATTCGTAATTTAACCCCTCGCTAACGCTCAGGGTTAAATTCGGATAAAGGCCCAGCCCATGGTTAAATTTCCAATAACCATATACCTGCCATGAATTATTTCTTAAATATTTCGATGTTGCCGACCAAATTCACCTGTTCAGGTATGTGATGTAACGGCGAACACTCCTTCGAAAGTATATAATAAGTATATAATAACTTAAATTGAATTTTTCTATTTTTTGTGGTTCGCGCTTGCCATATATATATATTTCTTGTATTTGTATATTTTTTTGCCTTATATGTGTCAAAAACATTTGTTAAATTTCGCGGATTTATTTTTCTTTCAGTGCTGAAAATCAACGTTTTTTTTGTCAGTTAATTTGTCTGATTGAACTTAAATCATATTTCACAATGATACCCCCATGTATTAGTGTTATAAAAAAAGGGAGAAAGGGGAATTCTGCCGCATTCCCCAATTTCAAAGGAAAATTCTGCATGTCACCTCCAACCCCGACGATGACATGCAGACGGGAGCACTAGGTCAATCATGGCATTTGTGAACAATGGCCTTGTTGATAATTCCAAGATGGAGAAGAAGACTTCATGAATTCAAAGAAAAGGTACAGGAACAGACAAAAAAGGACTTGCCCACCAGGGTGATCTACAACGTCTTCAAGATGGTAAAAGTACATGTAGATGGAAAGTTTGGCAAAAGCATGACTATCACCTTGAAACCAAGGCAAAGAGAAACAATCAGAGAATTACCCTTCCCTATACTAAACAAAGAAAACGGCCCTTTGAAAGGAGCTTGAAAAATCTTGGCATGAAAACAAACCAGGAGTACATCTCATACGATCCAGTGAGGAAGTAAAAAAAATCACATGGTGGTAGGAATGCAAATTTGGCGACTTGAACTAGAGGATTCGGGAATGAGCGAGGTGAGAGGGGTAGCCGAACGTAGGTGCAATTTGAATTACTAGTATTCGCCCTATGGCACATCTTAGTTCTTCCCTACAATGGGAAAGGAGGCTGACGCAGCTGATCCTTCCCGTAGTAGTAGTTCTACAGACAGATTATAGGAGCACAACCTTCACCAGTTCGGCAAGCCGTGACTAGTAGGTTTTGGCTAATTGCGCGGTGTCTCGATGTTCCTTTCCTTCCTAGCGACCAGTCACGAGGACAGGGACAGTGTCACAGTGCCGGTTGCACAGATCAAGGCTAAGAGCGCAGCAAAAGCACCTAAACCGCTAAGGACATGCCCATATGGTACCACGTGTACTAGTCAACAACAGACTGCTCACAACACATACAGGGCAATGGGAATGACCTAATCCTATCGTTGTAGATCTTCAAGGCATGTTCATAACTCTAGATTTCTGCAGTGAGTTCTTCTTCCATACACGCAAACACGACCACCATCTACCTTGTCACGCGTTTATTGATAGGAAATATCTAGCAAGAGAATGTTCTTGAATGAGCTGTTGAGACCCAAGATGAGGCCAGAACCATTGTAGAATTGGTGACTAATGCAGGCAGTGGGTGGTTTGAGGTGAGACCATTGCCACTAGGTTTCTCTGTGCAAACTCGCCTACAACGCGCTTGTAAGTATAACCCAGAACCTAATTGGATAGGTGGCTGTCGTAGCTGACTTCCCGCCATAGAAGTTCTTATGCATGTTTTCCTTCATCTGGTTGAAAACTGCTTTTGGAAATGCCGATACTACCCAAACTACTCAAATCAACTGCAACCAGTGCTGGCAGAACTGTCTTGGACACAAAGGAAAGGACACCCATAGCCAGAATGGAGAGGAAACCACCTTCTGCCTTCTGCATGATCTCCTTCAACCATTGCACTTCTTGTGCCCTTTGGTTATCTAGTTCTATAAATGATGATCAATGATTCATCTGGTTTTCTCAGATAACATATTCATGGGCCATCCGACATTAATGATCTCTCTCTGGTATGAGTAATGGGAAAAGGAGGATTCTGCTACACTCCCCAATTTCAAGGGAAAATTTTGCATATCACCTCCAACCTCCGATGACAAAATGAAGACGGATAGTGTCCCCACTCACTGAGTACTAGCTAAACCATGACATTTGTGCACAATGGCTTTGTTGAAATTTTCCAAGAAGGGGAAGATGACTACATCAGTTAAGAATTTAAGATGAATCTTGAACAGGCCAAGGAAGTAATCAGTGCTCAAAAGGAATGACTTGCAAACCAGAGTGATCTACAAAATCTTTGAGGTGGTAGAAGTAGATGCTAAGTTTGACAAAAACACGATTCTCACCTTGAAACCAAGACAAGAAGAAACCGCCAGAATATGGGCTTGTCCCACCATAAACAAAGAAAAGGCTCCATTGCAAGGAGCTTTCGTTCGGAGCAAGAAAACCAACCAGGAGTACCTCTCATACGATCTAGCGAGGAATTAAAAAATCCATAGGAGGCAGGAACACAAAATTTCACAATCCAAAATGGGTCGGAAGTTTTTTTGTTTTTTTTTGTTTTTTTTTTTTTGTTTTTTTTTAATCACTTGGCGACGTTAAATAGAGGGTACGGAAATGAGTGGAGAGAGGCTTAGCCGAACGTAAGCGCAATTTGAATAACCCGCCTTAGGTACATGTTCATTAGTTCTTAACTAAATTGGATAGGAGGCTGACGTAGCTGACTTCCCGCCATAAAAGTTCTTATGCATGTTTTCCTTCAACTGGTTGAAAATCTGCCCCAATTTCATAACATCAGAGTTCTTCCGTAGGAGCTTGGATCTTTTACCGGCGTGTTAGTATAAACAGTGAGCTCGACTATGATGTTTGAGAAGGACAAGCAAATTGTAACCAAACCAAGCAACCCTTCCTGTCTGTCCTATGTAGCTCGTCAAGTTCAAACGGCATTCTTAATAAGTCATTTCTTTATACTTCGCGAAAATGAGAGCGAATGTTCAGGTATTCTCCTCGTAGGTCGATAGGGCGACCGTCTTGATCGCCGAGATACGTTTGCATGCGATTGAGCGTTCTCAGGGTAACGGGTAAGTAGACTAGATTCTCTAGGGTTTGGGGGATCTTCATGCTGGGATCGACGCCTTTGAAGAAACTGTAGATGGTGTACTGCTTGGAGCTATTGACCAAACAATCATGGATGATACTGAAGTTGTCGCTGTTCACAATGATCATAGTGCTGATGCTGATAACGTTGACGCCGTTAGCCGTTGTTGGACCTGTCATGATTTTATACCTTTCGATTGAGCTCTGGCATGGTATTGATTCTGTTGCCGACATCGAAATCCACCTGATGCCTCTCGACTTGGATGATACTCCCAGAGTCGAGCGATTTGCACAGACTATTCTAATGCCTGTTGAGCTTCAACAGTCACAGAATTTCCTCGTGCCTTACGAACCGGTGCTCGATGTCAAGGGAAACCATCGGTGGCCGTTGTCGGGGAAAAGCGTAGGGAGTTGGCTTCTTTAATGTTGGGGGTGAAGTAGAATATGGTTCGTCAAGGTCATGAACCGGGCCATAATGTGGCTGCCGGTTCCGGATACTATGAGTACCCTGCTTTGACTATTGTCAGTGATCCACTTCAACAATGAATTGTCCATTGATTTCCGTTTGACAGCGTGGACTACAGATATTAGTCTTCGCTTCTATTCCTCGAGGCCATCATAGTGCCTCAGGAGATGATAGACTTCGGCGAGGACAGTGGAAAACAAAAGTTGCATATTAATCTTGTTTATTTCTTCACTGCTGATCTCAGGTGAATCTTAAAACACGACATTCATTTTTCGAAACTCGAACTGGAACGATCCTATAGGAGATCATTGGCACGTGGCGACAGGCAAATTGCGCTCAAATTCTACATTGACCTAAATGCCCATGGTCGATCATGCCAATGTCGATCACATCGATGACAAAGATCACAGATCTATGAAGTCAGAGGGGTTGATACCGCAATTGCTGAGAAGACTATTCATGCTGTGGACATTTTTGGATAAGTCTTCAACCTGCTTGAACACTCTTGCGACCTTGCACTGGCTGAAGCTGGCATTGTAATGGACAGTGGGATAGTGATGAGAGATGCGGATGACACGGATGTTCGCAAAAGAAAATGGTTAAACACGGAGACGTTGTGCGTCTGATCATTGCTTCTGTCCGTTTGAAATGCGATGATGATCCATCAAGGTTTCTGACGTCCATTTTTAGCACCAATTGACTGAGTACTCTTTGGTACGGCTATGGAATCACACTGTATGAATGTAAAAAATACAATTTACCCTGACTTTTTCAAAACAAATACAAAAATTTCAACAAAAAAATTTAAAAAGTGTGTTAAGTATCGCAGTGCTGCACACACTCAGGAAACTTAAATTACCAGCTCCAGAAGTACGTACCATAATCTCAGTGAAAATGATTCTCATCTGTTCATGAGGTAATTTAGATTTGACAATGACTAATCACCAGCATGAAGTATCAAGACAGTCATTAGCCAATTCGTACCCGTGCAACCCAGGCGAAGACAAATATATGAGACACCTCAAACATTTAGAGGCGTTGGAAGGTGTTCACTCAAGATTCATCAAGATCACGAAAAGAAGCGTTGAGCTTGCTTCAGACTTGCAGGGAATTTCTCCATTCAAGCCAGTAATATGTATCAATATGCAGTATCGTTTCGCCAATATTGGCCTGGACAAAGATCTCGTCAAGGTCTTCAAGCCATTACCAGCAGCTTCCAAGATCACTCAAAATATAGAGGAATTGCATGCACCGGTACCCGTGCGTGCCCCTCTCTCCACCAGATCTGCTACCAACGAGCCACCGTCAGGTACCATCCTTGGCCAGCGATCGACGCAATGTCACAATATCACCCAGTATTGTTACCTTGCCCGTCGACTTCGATGGCTATGACTTTTTAAAGGACCTGGTGAACTATGGCGGTATTTTTCGAGCATCGGGTGCCATGTACCAAGAAATGTCTGTGTTGTCCAGGATCCAAAAGCAAAGAGAAGCCACAAATGAAAGGAGGTCGTGTTTCTGATATTAGCAAGACAAGAATGGACTTTAACAATTTTTCGTTATCAAGTCACTCATGCATAAAATATAGGTCACAGTCAGCATCCGAAGCATTTTTTGTTGTTGTCACCCCAAAATGCATCATACATACCAATATGGTTGATGTGGGACATGTCAGTTAGCGAGAATGGACTTTAACTATTCTACATAACCAAGTCACTCAAGCGTAAAATATAGGTCAAAGTCAGCACCCAAAGCATGCATTATTGTTGTCATCCCAAAATGCATCGAACATACCAATATGGTTGATGTGGCACATGTCGGTAAGCGGGGATGGACTTTAACCATTCTACCTTACTAAGTCGCTCATCCGTAAAATATATGTCAGTCAGCATCCGAAGCGTGCGTCCTTGTTGTCGTCCCAAAATGCATCATACATTCCAATTTGATTGATGGACATGTCAGTAAGCCGGAATGGACTTAAACCATTCTACCTTACAAAGTCGCTCATGCGTAAAATGTAGGTCACGGACAGCACCCTAAGCATGCAGTTATCATCCCAAAATGCATCTTATATACCAATATTGTTGATGTGAAGACATGTCAGTAAGCAAGAACGGACTTAGACCATTCTTCTTAACCAGACGCGGACGCAAAAGGTATCGTATAAGCTCCCCTCGCTTCGTGAGGTGAGCTTAAAAGTCACCCCACCAGCTACTGCATCAGACGCTGGAGAAAGGTTCTCAAAGGATTTCCACACATTTATCAAGAATAAGTGCCCTCAATCAGTGATCGATGTACTGGAAACGCCAATACCGCGACCAGATTTTATCGAGCCGTTCTTCAAGCATGGGAACGATGCAGCCGCCACTTACGAGCTCGACCCAACCAAAAGATCTTGTAGTGTTTGAAGACTTAATGATGAGCAAGCATATCAAGTTTGAAGATTACTAAGAAACAACGTCGCCTGGTTATACTTGAGTCAGAACTACTTCAAGCTGCCTCGAAAATAGTTCCATGAGAACGTCAACTTCATCTGCCTCTTCAGGCTAATCACCCCATACTCTAATCTTAGATGCCTGCTGATGAGGTGATGATTTGTTTGAATCCTATTGACCTTGAAGATTTCACTGGAAAGACTTACAATCAAACTGCCGCCGGAAACCTCAGCAGCCGTAACAGCCACAACATGTATATTGTTAAAAGCAGTCCATGGCCATCAGTGTTTGCATCCATGCATCTCCGGTAAGGACAGATACTAGAACCATCTCAAATACTAAAACCAAACAAAAACAGCAACGCCAATGTGACCCAACTGTAGTGTGAAACCGTCATAGACACCAAGTGCAACCACCCATGCATGCCGTTCGGTTGGAGACAAATGCTCAGGGACGCCCAAATGATCAGGGACGTTCGACAGCGTTCAATGCGATAAAAAATGACGGTCATTAAGATCATTGACCCCAAGAAATGAGGTGGTTGCTTTAGAGTTGCAGGACACAAAGCAGTCCATCCAAGCCAGCAAAAGAAGCAATATACAGCATCACCAATATTGGGCTGAACCTAGACCTCTCCTAGGTCTTCAAACCAATAGTAGAGGCTAAAAAGGTTTCGCAGATCACTCATAAATAAAAGTGACAACAAAAGTCCGAATCGATCAAAGGAAGAGACCAGTAAGGAAAATCCGTATAACATTCAACTGAATCAGGGAAACACAATCCAACACAGAACATAGAACAAGATAGACTAGAGGAATTGCCTGCACCAGTACCAACGTTTGCCCTATCCATCGAGCTACCCCCTTGGTCAGCGGCCGAGGAAATATCACCAGTTCAGCATTGTTAACTTACCCGTCGACTTCGATAGCGATGACTTTTTCATGGACATGGTGACCTATAGCGATATGTTCGGAGCATCGGTTGCCATGTACAAAGGAAATTTTGTGCTGAGCAGGACGAAACTACAAATAAATGAAGATTGTGTAGCACATCTACAAGCAAGACAAGTTTGGCGTTGGGTTGTCGATTGTGTTTTGACCAAAAGACTCGGCTCGTGTGAATTTGTGCGTAGCACCCTATCGATAAGAGAACAACGCGGTGGCTAACCCTAATGCATTGAAACGTCTGGGTCACATTACACAAGGGTAGTACATTCAGCTACATCGTAAACCGCTATATATATATATATCACTAATTAATAATTATCAACCAATATAACCGATGGAAGTATGTAGTTGACACTGCAGCCGAGTAGCTTGATCGAGTGTTTACCTCTTCAACTGCAATAGATATGCTGAGTAAACGAATGCAGCCCTGAGGAGTGGAAAATGGAGTCTCCAAGTCAGTCGACCATATCGTGGACAAAATTCAGTGTCGGAGAAAGAACCAGCAAGGCCACAAGGTACCGCGAAACGACCCACAACAGCAATAATCCCTTTGAACAATCCTCACTTATGCGGCGGCATCGCCATCATTCACGACTTTGTGCAGCGCTATAAATAAACACACAAAAGCTGGAATGATTACCATCACCGAAGGATTGACTTTCAATGATAGTCTCCAGGAGTATCAGGTCCACGAATACGAACCCAAAGCCGGCTAACAGTTCATAAACGTCGGTGTCGAAATCCACATCAGCATCGAGACCAACGGTGAGTTTCTTTATCCTACTGACAGCTACCTCTCGGCTTCAAATAAACGGGGGAAACGTCTACGCTGACGCAGATCTGATTACGCTCGCTCACAATGGTGTCGTATTCCTCTTTCGTGTCATCACCTAGAGTATCTCCGGTAAGAAAAAATCGAGCACCTGCAAGTTCCAGGTGTTGCCATCACCATACTGGTTCACACCTACCCAGACGACTTCTCCAAATCCCAGTGACTCATCCAGTGTCGTTAAAAAATTTGATGGCTGATGCCTATGACGATAACACCTGAATCATAGCTCAACACCGATACGTCATCACCCAACCAACCAGTAAGGGATCATTCTCCTTTGCCATCCCTTTCAAGCACATATTTGGGTTTGTCGCCTACTAAGACAAGATTTTCTACGGATTCAAAGGTGCGCGATTCAGCCTACATGGTGATGACAGCTGCAGACGTCAACGATATGGCAAAAGTGGTCGTACTGCTGATGAGGAATAAATTTCCGAAATGGCCATAAAGCTCGTTAAAATTGCAGTTGGAGGTAACATATGTGTTATGGTCTCGTGTTCATTTACTCCATATCCTTTCGTAAAATATTGAGAAAAGGTTTCCTGCTTTGTTTAACACGTCACCCTCCTAATGAATGCAAGCTGAAATTGTACGAGACAATCAGCAATAAGAACAAGATCGATTGCAGATATCGAATGAGACAGTGTGATTCCATAGCAATACCCTAATCTTCTCAGTTCAACTGGCATCTGGATGCGAAAAGCGGACGCTAGAACCTTCGATGGATCATCGTCGCATTCCAAACGGACAGGAGCAATGATCAAACTCACATCGCAGGCGCGTTTAACCACTGTCGGTTTCAAAACATGATACCCTGCTGTCCACTACCATGCCAGCTTCAGCTAGAGCAATGTCTTATTAGTGTTCAAACTGGCTGCACTCTTCCTAAAAAAATTAACAGCATGAAGAGTCTACTCAGAAATGGCATCGATCTTCGTTATCGATTGGAGTCACAAGTCTGAGCGGTTGAAAGAATCGACAATGGACATTCATATCAGTGCAGAATGCCATCGAAGCATTTGGAAAAGTGATGTCAAATTGGGTCGTTAGGAGTTCGACTTTGGCGGCGGGAAAATAGTACGTTTTAGGCTTCGACTAACCCCAGCAGTAAAGAAATGAAGAAGATTCGTATGCAACTTTTAATTTTCAACTCTCTTCGTCGAGGTCTAAGCAATCAAGTTGAATGCCGCCAATCTAAAGAAGCACTATGACGGCCTCGGGATAGAATCAAAAAGATTAGTAGCTGTTCTTCATGCTGCCACTCGCTAAATGAATGGGCAATTCGGTGTTGAAGCGGATCGCCCACAATACGGAGCGAAAGCAGGGGTTTTCACCCTTCCTATCGATATTCGGATCCGACAGCCGAGTTTTGGTCCGGTTTAAGGGGTACACCTGGGGTATGGTAAAAAATTCTGTTTCTCACTTTCCTATTACTTAAATTAATAAAAGCACCATTATGATAGGTATGATCAAATTTTCAAAATTGTTTTCACACAACAAATAAATATTCATTTTATCACGAAAGCAACACCCTACATCCAGTTATCCATAACGAATGCATTTATGCCTAATTTTAAAAAATAATGAACATTTTATAGAAGTCCTATATCTTTCCAGGGAGATAATTTAAAGGAAAACATCAGCAATTTTATCGATTTTTACCTACCTTATTATAACTTGAGAGAAAATGGATAATATGAGGAAACAGGGTACCTTTGACGGTAGCAGGACAACTCGCCCCACTGCCAACTCGCCCCTGTCCGAGTCGCCCCCAATTTCTACCAACTCGCCCCATCCAAAATTTAAAATACCAACTCGCCCCACAAACTTTCCAGTATTTTTGGTCTCAGTTTACTTAAGGGTACTACTACTTCATTTTTGGTGATTTTTCTCGTATTTACATTGATTGGTTTTGTTAGGTTAAGCAAGGACGTATATTGAGACGTCCTGGGTTTCAGAGTTTAGGTTATGAGTATTGTTTAGGGTTACAGATATGGTTAGGGTTAGAAATAGGGTTAGGGTTAGGATAAGAGAAAGAGTAATGGTTAGAGTTAAGAGATAGGATTAGGGTTAGAGTTATAGATAGGGTTAGGCTTAGGATTAGAAAAAGGGTTAGGGCTGGAACTAATATAACATTCATTAGTCCCAGGTTAGGGTAAGAAATAGGGTTAGGGTTAGAGTTAGAGATAGGGTGAGGGTTAGTGTTCGGGGTCGTTAGGAACAAATAATATACGATGGAAAAGTATTCTGTTATGAATTTATCAGTAGGACATAAATTCATGTCACTGGATTTGTGTGGCGAGCTGACCAGACGCTGACGGGGTGAGTTTGATATCAATTATAAATGGGGGCGAGTGTGTTGGAAATGGGGGCGAGCTGGTAGGGGGCGAGTTGGCAGTGGGGCGAGTTGACTTGGATTCCCTTTGACGAACACTAGACAGAAAACGGAACGGTAAGATTGTTGAAAGTCAAGTTCAGTTTAAATACTGTAAATATTAAAAATAATTCAACTATTGGAAAATTTCAGGCCAACCCAGTTCTACCCCTTGTCACATCCCTACAACTGCGTGAATACCAGAACTATGAGATGACTTTGGAGAACCTGGAGACGTATTTCATTATCCCCAACATTCATTTAGCCAACAACTCCCTACGCTATTCCTGCTCTGTCCTTAGCTGATTTTGGCATTTTTATTAGATCTCATTGGTAATTTATTCTATATTACCTTTTACACATATTTCGGTTTATGGATTTCAATTTCTTTTTATTTATTTGAACTGCATTGAAGAGACATAATTAAGTTGTCGAAATGACCATATGCAGAATTAAATTCACAGTAAATTCGGTATTTTGATATTTAACAATATCAGCATCTATTATACAAGTGTTTGATACAGAAGCGTAATATTGCCACGTTGTTCATTTGTTCTTAAATGTCAACCTTGAAGATTGAATTGCAAACTTTTATCTTAGAATTTTCTTTTGAATTTCGTTCTGAAAATAAATGAATATAAATGTGGCATAAGTTTTAACAGCGTAGACTTCCAGATTTGACCTTACGTACCTTCCATTGCTATAAAGTACATGACATTGAAATAAGAAGTCTGTTTACCTTTGACATAGAACATTGGAGCAATTGAAAAACATAGAAAGCAGCCACAGCCTGCTAAGCTCACCTCGTTGCACAGCATTGTCACACGTTGCACATGTCAGTAAACAGGAATGGACTATAATCATTCTTTTTAACAGATTAAGTCATGTATAAATTGCATCCGAAGCATGCATTGCTGTCATCCCAAGTTGCATCGTACATACCAATTTGGTTGCTAAGGGACATGTCAGTAAGCAGCAATGGACTTTAACCATTCTACCTAACCAAGTCGCTCATGCGTAAAATGTAGGTCGGAGACAGCATCTGAAGCATGCATTATTGTTGTCATCCCAAAATGCATCATGCATACCAGTATGTTTGATGAGGGCCATGTCAGTAAGCAGGAATGGACTTTAACCATTCTACCTAACCAAGGCGGTCATGCGTAAAATGTAGGTTGGAGACAGCATCTGAAGCATGCATTATTGTTGTCATCCCAAAATGCATCATGCATACCAGTATGGTTGATGAGGGCCATGTCAGTAAGCAGGAATGGACTTTAACCATTCTACCTAACCAAGGCGGTCATGCGTAAAATGTAGGTCGGAGACAGCATCTGAAGCATGCATTATTGTTGTCATCCCAAAATGCACCATGGATACCAGTATGGTTGATGTGGGCCATGTCAGTAAGCAGGAATGGACTTTAAACCATTCTACCTTACCAAGTTGCTCATGCGTAAAATGTAGGTCAGAGACAGGATCCGAAGCATGAATTGTTGTTGTCATCCCAAAATGTATCATACATATACCAATATGGTTGATGTGGGTCATGTCGTAAGCGGCAATGGACTTTAACCATTCCACCTAACCAAGTCGCTCATGCGTAAAATGTAGGTCAGAGACAGCATCCGAAGCATGCATTCCAGTCGTAATACAAAAATACATCAGGCATACCAATTTGGTGCTAAAAATGAATTAGGCAAAAATGAAAGATTTGATATTTTTAAAATCTGCACAAATTTCATGGGATGTGAAATTTTCAAATACGAGGAGTGAACTTCATCAATGGATGTGATGCACTGGGTCTCTTGATCCATTTATATATGTATTATCGATTCATCAACAGGCTTTTGAAATGGATGCCCTTACTCTCCTATATATATAAAGAATGTCTTTTTGACCTTACTTTTTCAACATTCCTGTCCCGAATTCTATTGCACCAGATAACATTTACCAAACAAGCTCTATAAACAGTGTTTTTTTTCACCCCTGGCTTCGGGTTCAAATCCGTTGACAATTTTTCTTCAAAATAAAATCTTAATTCTGGAAAAATATCAGTAAACTTTTGTATTGAGTGGGCTTCCATTGACTTATTGCAAAGGTAATTATGTACATGTATGGAACAAGTTCTCTCTAGCTTTATATAAACTTTTTACAAATTTACCATAGACATCAGACCAAGACACCGTATTTTTCATTATTGCATTCATTCTTGCTCGGATTATGTTCTCTGTCCTATCAATTATCTATCTGTTCGCCTTGTGAATAATATGAAAGGTGTAAAAAAAAGTTGTAACGCTCCGCTGTGGTGAAACATTTTTTCGAATTGGATTTATTGTTTTTGTTTAAGTTATTGTGAGTCTAGAAAGTATTTGCCAAAGCTCACGAAAGCCACTGGCTCTGTATTTCTTGCTAACTCGTTTCCTTTCACGAGAGGTCTTTCAGTGATATTCTGATGAAATGAAATTGCTTCATTTCCCATAATCGGATTTCCACACGACTATACATCAGTATGCTCATCCCTTCATAAACTGTGATGTAAATAAAGGACAAGGTTCAGTAAAGGCCTTTTTTGGCCCACTAATTTCTTAATTTTGGAAAATTTGTCAAAACTTTATTGTCTGATCGTTTTCATAAAGTAGAATGGTCTTTCAATAGATTCGTGTTCATTTTGCAAAAAAATACTAGTAGGATCCTAGAAATAATGCCAAGAAATTAGCTCAAAAAGGCAAAATTTTCAAAATTGTAGATTTTTTGTCATTTTTTGATTGGTTTTTGATTGAAAAGGAACTGGCTAACCGCGTGTACACTCAAAATATTAATATATAATTTGTAATTTACTATTTTACACAATATATATGAAGCTCGTCAGTGTACAAAAGGTTGGCCAGTGTTAAGTATGCCAAAAAACGACCCCAAATTCTTGCCCTTTTCAGCCTTTTTCAGCGTTTTTCCCAATTTATGCTATGTTTGGTTGGCTTATTTAACTAAATTTGTTGAATTAATACCCAAAAACCAATTGATCACATTCAAGTTGAATTCGAAAACCACCATAGATCTTTTTTGGACCAAAAAGTGGCCTTACCGAATCTACTTCTTTGAGGTATAAGCTTTGTCTCGAACTTCTTAGACAAATACATGTTATATTTTTTTAAGGTTTGGGTCCAATAAAACTAGTTTAACCCCGCCACAGCAGATTTGCGCCTGTCCTAGGTCAGGAAATTTATTAAGCCTTTGTTTGTCTTGTCTTTTTTCTAGTTAGTTTACTTCATGTCTATAAGAGTCTAGGATGATGTTTATTTCGCTGAACTACTCTTTATTTAGGGACTGACTCCGACCTGCAGTTGGGTGTTGGGTTTTGTCAACGTTCATTGAAGATCTGATGGTGGCTTTGAGTTGTTATTTCTCCCCTTTGGGTCGTTGTCTCTTTCACACATTCCCCGTTTCCCTTTTTTCTATATAATGTTTTGTATGTCAATGTGATTTAACGCGAATATCAGTATCTGCAAAAATGAGCTCGAATTTTAAAGTTTCATTTTCTTGTCCTCAGTTACTGTTGATAAATAAAGATACCTTTATTCCATTAAATTAATAACTCCGAATTATATAAGCTTTTTTCTTAAAGGTTAAAGATTACTGGGATAGCTTGTCAGTTTTTATTCTTTTGATCTCTACATAATACAGAATATGTAACATTAACATGGAGTATTCTTACTATGCGAATGAATTTTCTTCACAACTTTCAGTCTTAAATCTTCTTACAAATGGGAAGACTACTTAAATTGTTAACTGACGGTGAAGCACGTATCTACTAGTCAAGCAGCCCACTTTATATGGCTTAAACTGCCATTTAGAATTTTTTAAGACTCTTCAAGCATTTTTTTTTGCTAACAGACATTTCAAATCTTTTAGATTCTCAAACAGTTTAAGTCCTGTCGAGACATAACATCATCGCACTGCAAAATGTAAAAACTGTTAAGTGCAGTTTATCTGGGACTTCCAGAGTTTATTTGTAATTTTATGTAACGGAAAAGATATAAAACAAGAAACTTAAAATATCATTTATTTTTAGAAAAATCAACAGAATTATCAACACAAATGAGTAAAATCATTAGTTCAAGTCAACAATACTGGACATATAAATATGCCTCACTCACAGTTCAGATGTTTAAATCAGTTACTGTGGATGCATTTATTTTCGCGGGTTCCAATTTTCGTGGTTTCGCTAAAATTCATACATTCCTGGATTCCTAAATTCGTGGTTTCAGACTTTCGCCATTGAAAGGTTATGGAAATTTTGTGCTTCATTGTGTTTTTAATTTCGTGGTTAGAGTCAACCACGAGATCCACGAAAATTGGCTCCCCACGAATAATAGTGCATTCACAGTAGTTAAATAAATGAAAATGGATGATTTGTTTGTTCAAACAAAAAAGCACTTTAGTTTAAAAAGCCTTATAAACAAACTGGCTTGTACTACACAAAAAAATATCAGTTTGTAAATATCAATGACCAACGATTGATAATTGTTGAGAAATAAAGGTTTACACAAGTCTAAATATATGCACTCAAAAGAATACTGAAAATAAAGTAAACTCAAAGGTCTACTCAACCAATGTCTTGGATCATTTTCAAGTACAAATGGGAAGACCAGTATCTGCCAACCATGAACAACCACAACATATGTGCAAACAACAGTGACATCTCATATTTCGTTGTTAATAAACCAGTCTAAATAAATAGATTACAACGTGGCTTGCTCGTCATACTTTGTATGTATATGTCTTGCTTTTGCAACTTTTCATCACAGGAAAGACAATAATGCACCATTCCAACTATCATTTCAAACTATCCGTGTACTGAATGTAGAGATTAAGCAAGAACTGCCTAGCCATATTGCAATGTACATGTAGTGACATATTTTATATGTTGTTCTTTGTATCCTAAACTTCATGTCAAATTTTACCATTACAGACCTGATAGAAAAGTGGTTTTCATAAAAACGTGGTTTCTTTTATGAAATAATGATATAAAAACAGATCTTAACTCTTAAGTATATATAAATTTGTATGCCAAAGAGTAAAACAAGTTGGCTCACATCTGCCACTACAAATAAAATAATTAAATACATATAACATTTGTAACATAAATAAAATGTAAATATTATTATAAAAAAATTAATTGAATAAATCAGAAAATATTTATTTCATCATTACAGTCATATAACATAATATCATAAATAAAAAAAAGACAATAAACTTTATAAATTGTATTGAAAAAAAATACCTATGATCAATAATTAGAAAATTAAAAGAATACTTGCAATATCAAAATTAAATCTTTAAAAATAGGTCATTTTTGTTTTTAATTTTCAAAATATTTCAAAGAATGAAGTGATAACCAGAATACAGCAAATTGATTACTTATGGAAAGTATATAAACATAAGAACCCCTATGAATATCCTAATCCAAGTTCAGTAAAAAGATTGGGGCAAAATTTTCGACTGAACGGTATTACTAATTCTTGACCTGGAAAAAGACCAAACAGTTGAAATATTCGTCATGTATTTTAAGATTTTTCTCTTTTCTGTTAATTGTGCATTTATAACCATTGGGACCTGTTTTGAAAATCTAGTTTGTTTAGTTAATATGGGTTGAGACAAGTTCATAAACACATGATTGAAAATAACACCCCCTGTTCCCAGACATATTAAACATTATGACCCATGTTAGTCATTATTACAAACTCAGATGATATCACAGAATATACAATATTGTAGCCATACAACAACTTCAGTTATATAAAATAATTTAAGGACGGATTTATATGTGTAAAAAAAATATATCACATAGAAAAACAAATCACAAAATTAAATATACAGACATCTAAAACAACTATATACATATTTATAAAAAAAAAAAAGTTTAATAGAAGAATGAAAAAAAGTCCATGTAACTTTGTACTTAAAAGCCTTGATAAAGTCCCAAAATTTTCAAGAATTTTGTAAGTTATGTTTATACCTACACGCTAACACCACTTTGAGTGTTACTTTTATAAAAAAAAAAATATTTTCTTTAAACCAAAACCCCAGGGGTAAATTATAAAAATTTTGAAATTACAAAAAGGTCAGAAATCAAATAAGTATAGTTTTATATGTACTCAGTGTAAACTCCGTCTACAAATATATTAATATGGCCTTAAAATGTTGGTAAATAAATTCAACAAATATATTTCTTTAACAATGCAAAATTGAAGAAAAAAAAAGTCATTGCATACTTTTTCATGTCACAATTTGCGTTTCATATTTTCAATCATTAACCACCACATCCTCCACACCCTCCACCACAGCCGCCACCGCAACCACCTCCTCCACATCCACCACCATCTCCACCACCACCACAGCCACCTCCATCTCCGCCACCACAGCCGCCTCCATCACCACCCCCATCACCAAAGTCACCACCATCACCATTATCCCCAGCCTCGAAATCACCAACGTCATTATCATCATATCCATACTCGTTATGATCACAGTCGTAATAGTTGTTTTCAATGTTCACACTTCCACCATGTGAGAAGCTTCCCCAACTTCCACTTCCCCAATAGCCACCATATGGATGAGGTCCCCATCCCCATCCCCAACCCCATCCATATCCTGGACCATAACCACCAAGTCCGTATCCGATCGCCCCTCCTATGAGCATTCCTACAGAAAAGAAACATTTCAAGTGATTTTCATATCATAGCATAGTGTTAAATGAATTACTAAAATGCAAAAGTTTCTGTTATTTTGAGAGATAAACTTTCAGTTCAATTTATACATTAATTGGTTGTTGATGAGTTATTTTGAATCTCATACAAATGTAAAGAAGAGCCTCTGGTATGAACATCCTGCTGATTGAAACAAACCTGTTGCGAAATCTCTTCCTCCACTATCTCTTCTTCCTCCTCCTCCATTTTGGACAATCACTGTAGTATTACCACCAGGTTGCCCGGCATGGTGCTGACCTATAATGGGAGTATGCATTGAATATACTATCAATTCTGTGGTTGATTTTTCCAGCATAAAACGATTCTCAAATCAGGAACGAAAAATTAACATAATGTCTAAATTTCCATTTAATCAATAGAAAAAGAAAAGGATTCGAATTAATACAAATAGATGAAAGACGAAATAAAGCATCCGTTTAATGTGTGCATATATATATGGGTTTTGCTACTTCAATACTTACCAACACGTCCACCTCCTTGTGGGGGATATCCATTGTTTGGAGGATAGGCTGAAAAGGTATATTACAATTTAAATATAATTTGCATTTTAAGCATCGTCATAACTCTTTAGCCGATTTTATTTGGAACTTGGAATACCTAATTTTTTGTAAATTTGTTGAAAACTTAGGCATATCTCCCTCTTGCAAAGTATTGTCCTAAGCTGATTTTGGCTTTCCATTTAGATCATATTTGGTTTTTTGTTCTCTCTAACTTTCTCTAACTTTTTAATCATCTTTGATTTTATGTTCTTCCAAATGTTAAGATGTTATCTGCACTGAAGTTACATAAGTTGTCGAAATGGTCATATACAGAAACTAGAATTTACAGCAACTTGAGCATTTTGTTATTTAATCTCAAATCAAGGTATACTTCGCTTCCCTGTTATACTGTTATCTCGAAAATGTCTAAATGCATACATTCATACATTCATAAAATTAAAATTATGGCATTTGATTGGAAAAGCTTCCTTTGTTCATTTAAAATTACTTTTTGGATATTTTTTGGTTTTCCATCTTTTCCAGGTTTCTGAGATTCCTGTAAACTTGAGACATTGTCGTAACTCAAATATCATGTACTTAATATAGAATCAGAGATTTTTATAACCAATTAATTAATACAACTGCTAATAACCTAAATGTTAGCACGACAAGTTTGATGATTTCGACTTTCCAATAGTGAACTTCCCGTTTTTGAATAGTATTCCCACATCTCCGGCATATGGCGTGTATATTTCACAACTAATTCGCTATTACCGTACCTGTAGTTTGTACAGCGATTTTGTCAACAGAGCGAAATAAATGTCTCAAAAACTTATACATCAAGGTTATGTTCAGTCACTGTTGCAATTGTCATTACACAAGTTTTACGGTCGTCACTACGATTTGACAGACCGTTACAATGTTTCTATTTCACAAATGAAAACAGATATTTTGGGCAGATCTAGAGTTTGTTACGGGACTGACTAACACCGACTGTGACAAAACTTTTCACTGACAGTGTGACGGGTGCCACGCGTGGAGCAGATCATGCTTACCCTTCCGGAGCATCTATTGATACATCAGTTTTTATAGGTGTTCACACTGCTAGTGCTTTAGTTTTGTGGCGTTCTTTTTATTTTTGTTTATTTGTTTTGTCTTTGTCATACTGTCTCAATTCGTGTTGGCTGTGAATTGCCGTGATTTTGTATTTATGATTTTAGAATTTCCCCTTTCCTCGTTCTTGCTTCAGTATTCATTTGCCGGCGTATTCGGTACTACTATAAAATAAAAAGGGTTGCAAATGTAAGTTAGAATCATCTTAAAACTATTTACCGCTATTATTGTCCATTGTGTATGACCTTACCGGTCTATTAGTTCCTATTGTGTAACCAATTTAACAATTTGAGTAGTCTGTACCTAAACACATCTTGTTCAAGGTAAAACCTCCCCAGGCCATAACAGAAACAAAAATAACAGGTACAGACTACTCAAATTGCTAAATTGGTTACACAATAGGAACTAGTAGACTGGTAAGGTCATACACAATGGACTATAACACAATTGCTGAACACTTAAGTTAACACATAAGTTAACATACTATTTCAAAGGAGAATTATTTGTGGATGTACTTACCAGGGTTGCCGTTTGCAGCTGGTGATATGAAAAATAAAGTTATAGAAAAAAATTAGTGTAACGGAAATGCAATCCCTTTTTCATATCTGCATTTTTAAAATTTGATATTTCAGGTATTACTCATGACTTTGAAAATGAAGAGAGAACTCAATATTTCTGTTTACGAAAACGTAAAGCGTCTGTGCCCACTAGATGGACATTCTATTTATATCAGATCCATTAAAAAACTTAGTCCATTGACAAAGATATTACTTGTCGTGAATACTTTACTTGTCGTGAATACTTTATGAACGTTACGGAGAACATAAATTTATACATAAAGCTAGTAGATCGTTAGTAATGTACAACGCTTTTAACGTAACGTTACGTCTCCATGATGCGGCTTAGTTGGCTTTCTAATAAAACAATCTTATGTACAAGATGTTTTATTCTAGTTGTCCACCGCTATACGATATTTGGTGCCGTGACCATGGATACGAAGTTGAACGCAGATAGAGCGGGACATCGGAGTGCCGTAACCAAACTTTTAGGGAAATTCGACGAGCTTAGACCTCCCTGATTGCGAATGAGAACATTTCGACTTTACTGGATTCAATCACATGTAAACACAAGATTTTAAAGGATCTGGATGAAAAGATAATGGAACAATCGACAGAGGATAGATTTCAAAAATATTCACAATAATTCCATAAAGACAGGTGCACATCTACAATATATATAGAAACATTATGTGAAGTTTCAAAGATCTAGGTTGAAAACTGTAGAAGGAGTTGATTTCACAAAACAAGTATCCCATTTCCCCCGCCCGCTGCCCGGTCGCCCGCCCGTCCGATATTCACCATACTATAAACCCGGATTTGCACTCCGTGCAACCCAGCAAATTACAACAGAAAGTGGAAAGTCCAATCGCTACAAATCGCAAATACAAAGTGTTGTACGAAACCCGCGTTCAACAAGAAAGATAAGTCGTCTTCTGAGAGTAAAGTAAAACCCAAAGTATATTTTGTCATGAGACTCGACATATTACTATGAATTGTACTAAAGTCGTTCATGCTAGCGCGCGAATGAATATTGTCAAAAAAAGAGAAGTTATGTTTTAACTGTCTAGAGACCACAAAGTCTCAGAGTGTCGGTCTACAAGTAGCTGTAGAAAGTGTAACATGAGACATCACACAAGTATTTGTTCGAAAGGGATGAGAACGAATCGAGAAAGTCGGACGAATCGAGAAAACCACAAGCTAAAGATGTGTCACTCAAAGCATAAAAATATCACTTCACAATTGACAATATCACGAAGCAGCCAGTTTTATGTGCAATACGATACCACTAAACTTACATGAGTGACCAGCTACCAAAAAAATCATTTATGCACAATACCAAACTTTAAAATTTACATATAAGCATTGCTAAAAATCTGTCAGTTCTATGATATGCCTAATGGAGAGGAAATTCTTTTTTAACAAAGGAGAGGAAATTCTTCATAAACCTTTCTGAGAATAAGTCAATCGTACTACATTTCAGATTCATTGTGATATTTTCAGAATTTAACGTAGATAGATAATGGCCTCTGTAGCATGAGTCGACCTGGAACCTGCAATCTGCAAACAAAGCAAATCCCTGTGTGCATCTATTGAATAACTGCCATGGAGCAATATATTCATATTAAATCACCATGGTAGTAAATGTGTTCAATCTATTTCTTCGAGATGTAGTGTTGTTTTAATGGCAATGACAGCTTGACAATTTAAAGCCTCGTATTTTTGATAATTTTCTGCCCCTAAGTTTGAGGCAATTTTACAAATAGGGGCAATTTTATAAATGTGTTTGCCTCACTTGATTTTTGTCAAGGGAAAAATACCACTTGAATTATTAGTAAAACCTGAAATCGCAGTACCTCTTCAAACACATACAAGATCTGTTGTCAACATGAGACATTTGCGTGGATTGAACAACAAAATACCGAAGATACTGTGAATTTTGTTTCTGCATATCCGCCGTCAGATAAATATATGTTATGTGGATTTTGACATCTGTATATCGTAAAATATCATCCCGTGAGCCAGAATATGAAGCACAGGGGCGAGTGAGCGCAGTGTACGAGCCCAAGCTTCATATTCTGGCGAGCGCGATGATATTTTACAATATTCCAGCTTTTAAAATTCAGATAACTTATTTATCGTCTTTTATTTCTTCTTTCTATACAATAGTTTATTAGTTTTTGTGTCAAATTCTCCCAAGGTTGCACGGGAAATGGGGTTCATTCCTTTTATACAAAATGAGAAATGTTTTGTAGTTATTTTATGAATGCACAATATGTAGATCACATTGTTTCTAGCTGTAACATGGGAAGGAATAAGCGGAATACTTCAAAATAACCCGAAAGTTGTTTGCCGATGACGATTTGATTTGCCTCTCCTTTTACAGTAACCTGAGTGGGTTTCAATGGTGCCTTAATGTAACAGTGTCTCATGGACAAATCAGTAAGGTTGACGTATGTTTTTTCCGGTGCCTGTACCTTTGCTGAACACTTAGAAATTGTAATCGACTTAAGTGAAAAGACATTTATTCTTGCGTTTGGTAGATTTGTATGTTGAAAATCATAGCCGAAATAAATGATCACAGACAAAGCAACCACTAAGGTAGCAGCTGCCAAATACATTGAAAGACTTAACAATTCACTAGAACTTGTCGAAAAACTCAACAATTTTGGAACAACGTATAACTTTATTCCAAAAAGAGCTGCCTTGAGATTCTGGGAAAGGATTATTGGTGTCACGAAGGAGAGTATCAAGAAAGAATTAGGAAGATCATTAGTTAACATGTCTCGTCAGGTCCATTGGTAGAACAGCTAACACCGTCGCATTTACTAGATCTATACGGAAGAATAACATTGCTACCATACCCCTGTATAAGTGGAACAGGAAACTCTCCTAGTGAAATTACGCATATATGCATAATACTTTGAATAAACTGTCTAAAGTAAAAATTAATTCAACAGTTGTACTAAGTGGAAACATGAATATTTTTCCACATTCAGAAAGAAACATATAAACCACATATAAACAATCAGCGCTGGAGATGTCGTACAGGTGTCGCTGAGAATTAAATGGACTTTGGCCATCATCGAGAAACTCAGTGTTGGAGGTGATGGATTAGGGAGATCAGCCACAATACGGACAAAACATGGACTTACGTCATGCCCAATAACAAAGTTATACCCACTTGAAAGAAATATGACTCGATACCCACTTGAAAGAAATATTAATCGAGATAGTTTAAACAATGATCAATACAGAAGTGAAGTCGACAATGTTGATTTACATGTAAAACCATGTAGTAATTCAAGTAGAAAATCAAGGACTTGACATCATAACAATTGATATAGTCTAAATTTATATAGAAACTGTAATTGGTCAGGTTTAACGTAATACTTTTACTTATAGGACATAAATCATTCTGAGAGAAGCTTAAGTTTGAATATATATTTGTGTTTTGTATCTTTTAAAAGTAAATTTGCTCATTTTCACTTTTGCGCGACCCACAGGATGTCGTTAATAATACTTAATGAATATTATGGAGAGCATTAACTCGTAAATTACGCTAGTAGAACGTTAGTAATGTACCACGCTTTTAATGTAACGTCACATCTCCATAACGTGGTTTAGTTGGGCTTTCTAATACAACAATCTGATGTACCAGGTGTTTTTTATGCTAGTTATCCACCGCTATTCGACATTATTAAATATTAAATCGAAACCATGGAGAAAACGAACAAAAATAAATAAATAAGCAAACAAAAACATATTAGCAAATGAAAAAAAAAGAGTTCAGCAAACAAAATAAAGTAAAATTCATATGAATTGACGTAAGGTGCCCTAAAATGGTAAGTCTGTCTTGGTCTTGTCGGGATTTTCATGTCAAAAGTTTAACTCTGATATACAGGCTTGAAATCAATTATACTAAATACAACGAATTGAGACTACCAGTAGAAAGAAGTTTCAAGCATACAAAATTGACCTCGTTTGTTCATTACACTGCCTTTGAGAGGTTGAACATCATGATGGTTGACACACATACGGCAGAGAATACCTGATCTTATGGAGACTGTAGAAATGTCCGTGCTTTATTCCAATTTTTGTTCAATTATTCTCTTGATGCAACTGTTCAATCACAAAACAACGACGGTTTACCGAAGAAACGAAGCACAAGTAGAAGATTATATTCATAAAAGTCCAGAGATCACCGGGTACAACCACACATATGAGGTGTCGGCTCTGTGTGGTAAGGGGTGTCGGTTTTTTGTGATGAAATGAGGGTAAATTGAAGGTAAGATCATGATTTGTTACAAAAGTAGACCTTATAGATTTAACCAATGTATCTAACGGAATACCGCAATCATCAAGGAATGCGTAACACCTAAACACTATACGCTATACCGTACAGTTTCCACAAACACGCTTCCTCACTTTTTGTGGTACAGGTCACGGCAACTTTTCAGGCTTGTCATTATGTTATAAAGCACTGTTGAGATGTATAGCGTATTCTGTTTGACTTGTATAACACCAGTAGGTGTTTAATGTAAGTATTAACCATCTGGATTCAAATATAACGTAGGCATAGGTCGAAATGCATCAAATTGTGTATGTGTCTCATGGGGTGTCGGTATCGGTGAAGTACGGGGTGTTGGCTTATATGTAAAAAGAGTTTAACTTTCATTATTTATTCTCCTGTATATGGTTTTTAAGCGCATGTAACGACTTCTCTATTCCCAATGGCTTAGCTGTCCAGATTTCTAATTTTTTTTGGTCGGTCGCCTTTCATTTCGTCAGTTGGCAAAGGCGGTGGTAATTGTTTTAAATTGTTGCTGCTCCATGTTCGGTCTCAATGATTGCGACCCAGCAACTCCGTCCCCAAATTACTATGACTCCGAAAGAAAAAACGAGTAAGGCGCCATTCATTTTTAATTGTATGTTTATGTAAAATTTTTACCAAGATATAAAATATAACGAAATTGAAAGACATACAAGTATATCTATATATTCAATTGTCATTAGGAAATAAATTTCCAATTGATAATATACGCATGGTCTAGTGCAGTTTATTTTCACCACACTTACTGAACAATAAAAAACGTTTATCATTTATATTTAACAATTGAATAAGCAGTTTATTTGAAGTTATTAATAATGATATAAAGGATATACTGACAGCTGGAATACTGTGAAGACAGCAAGGACTGATACACAAATACAATAGTAGGTCAACCATCGAATTTTTAGCTTGCATTTGTTGCTTGTGTTAAAAAAATTAACAACCATTTGATAAATAAACCTAGCTGAATCGGATCAACCTT
>MJUU01043283.1:48330-66521 GCA_002080025.1 Modiolus philippinarum
AAAGACCTGTTATTTTTTGGAATTCTACCTAGCAACCATATCTTTTTCAATTCCTAACAGTAATGATGATAATTTTCAATAGTCAGATTGCAAAAAACTTTGATTCTTATTTTGGTAAATTTCCTGAAAGTCTAAAAGACTTGTTATTTTTGGAATTCTACCTAGCAACCATACATTTTTCCTTTCCTAACAGTAATGATGATCATTTTCAATAGTCAGAATGCAAAAAACTTTGATTCTTATTTTGGTAAATNGGAGGTAACTTTTTGAAAAATCTCAAGGGGACAGAATGGTCCCCTGCTTGTGAAAACCAACCAAAAAATAAAGCATTTTTAATTAAATGTTATGATAGTTTAATCTTTAGCAGACGTTTAGCCAGCAACGTAATTCAAAACCAAATCCCCAATAGCGCTTACCATTCTTTAAAGTGCTACTTGTTTCAAGTAAAACAAATAAACGACTGTACTAACTTGAACTGTCTTCTCAGCGAGTAGGAAAGTATTAAAAAATCGAAAATATGCTAACTTACTGCAGAATATCATAAATATTGTGTAGGGAATTACTTTGTCCAGGATGGCTAAGCACGAAGACCGTACTTTAAAACAAGTGTGCATGTTTAATATTTGTTTGTCCGGTGTAGGAGTAATTTCCCTTTCAAGGTTTGACCAAGAAACACAAATTTTGACTAGAACTTGCATGGACCTTAATTAATTGGCAAATCATCTATTCCTATATATACATTTTCAAAACCAAACTTTAGTGTTGGTCCAAAACAGGTGGGCGGGGGGATTGACCTTTTTTCATTAATCTTGAATTCTTTATTTTATTATATCACATTCCTCTATTGTTGAACATATTGATTTTACAATATTTATAACTATATGACGTTTGTTTAATTATAAATCGATGTAATGATTATTCGGTCATTTTCTACAATCGGCGACAAAGGTCTACCTCTAAAAACCATGCAGATATATGAAACGAAATAAAAACACGGGAAAATGCAAAGAAAGAAATGAGGCTTGTTTAGGGTATATTGGGATACGGGATGTTTGCCACTTTGATAATGAGATATGGGATATTTGAGACAAAAAGCACTGGGATATGGGATATTTTGACTATGGAAAACGGGATATTTTAATAATTAATGGGATATCTTCAATTTTCAAAGGGATATTTTCGTCCAGACTTACTGGGATATGGGATATTGGGACCCCCCTAAACAAGCCTCAGAAATATACCCATATACAAACGGTTTTATTCTAACATCATCTGCTTCCTTGGTTTGATCAATTAACCTACAATATACTGGACTAGATGAATACTAATGACGCAGAATTAACAGATTTAATTCAGTGTTGATGTCGCTAAAGGACATAATCCCAGAGGATACCGTTCAATATCAGCAAAGTGACGGGCATGATATTTCTGAAGAAAATGCGTGGATATTGTTTTGGTCCCGTCCGTATGTCTGTTAGATAAGCCTTGTCAGTGGAACTCCTCGCTCATTTTTGCATTACGTGTTTTAATTTTGTTATATAATTGTTGCATATATGCAGCAGATGCACAAAAAACTCTCGGATTCTTTATATATTGGTCTTAGTGGAAACAAGAGGCCCAAGGTGACACACGTGAGCTTGGCAGTGGAACTCATCCTACATTTTTGGATTTATATATTTAATTCTTTTATTTATATATTTCATTTTTTTTTTATTATATATTTAATTTTGTTATAGAATTGTTACATATTGTCTGTAGATGTGCAATTTTTGCAATTTTTATTCCGGTTCCATCATTGGTAAATTTCCTGAAAATGTCAAAGACTCATATTTTTGAACTTTTAGCATATTAACATGTATTTTTGGGGAAGTGTTTGGAAAAATGAAGTTCTGGATACTTAGAATTCTGAAATATGATTCCGATTTTGGTAAATATCCTGAAAGTCTCAAAGACCTCTTATTTTTGGAATTTTACCTAGGAACCATACTTAAAGAATTTTCTTCAATAGGACAATCATTTTCACCAATTTTATTTCCAAAATATTTGATTCCAATTTTGGTTAACTTCCAGAAAGTCTCAAGGACCACTTATTTTGAAAATCTACCCAGCAACATTCCTTTTTAGTAAAAATATTGACTATCTATAATTTGATTTCCAAAATATTTAGAAATATCAGGCCCAGGGTCTATAACAACTGTTTTCTGTGCCAAGTAGGGCAGTGCGGGGATGGCCATAATTTCTGATGGCACCACTTCTAGTTATTACATAATAGTTGGTCTAAACGAAGAATTTGTAACCTGCCAAGTAGATACCTGAGACGCTAACTGAGAGTCAGGTTATCTTTCAAAATAAGTCAACCACTTATCAAATGATTTTATATGTTATTTTCTTATATATGTATTATGCTCATTTAGTACATAACATGTAAAAATCCTACGATTTCATTGGATAATCTGACGTCACTATATTTGAACAGCTATTTGTTTACCTTGACAGCGGGACACTATACTTGACGACGGGACTATACCTCACGTGACTTCCGGTTTACTATACTTTGCCTCATTTTGATTTTGATTTCTTTTAGGTTATGTACTAAATTAATTACGGACTTCCCCCTCGGGAACCGTTTTCCTATAGTGTTGTCTGGTGCGAATAGTGCCCTCGCCTATCGGCTCGTGCACTATACGCCCCAGACAACACTATAGGAAAACGGTTCCCTCTGGAGAAGTCCATAATAGATTATTATAGCCCTATGGGCCAGTGATTTGATAAATAGATGATTTGCCAGTTACAGAAGTTCTTGTCACTTCTAGTCAAACTTTGTGGTTTTTGGTCAAACCTTCAAAGGGAAGTTACTCCTACACCGGACAAACAAACATTAAACATGCACATTTGTTTTAAAGTACGGTCTTGTGCTTAGCCAGTCTGAACAAAGTAGAATTCTCTATACAATATTTATGATATTCTGCAGGAAGTTAGCATATTTTCTTTTTTTTTAATACATTCTTAGTCGCTGAGAAGACAGTTCAAGTAAGTACAGTTGTTTATTTTTTTTACTTGAAACAAGTAGCACTTTAAAGCATGGTAAGCGCTATTTGGGATTGGGTTTTAAATTATGTTGCTGACTAAACGTCTGTTACAGGTTAAACTTTCATAACTTTTAATTCAAAAAGCTTTATTTTTTGGTTGGTTTTCACAAGCAGGGAACCATTCTGTCCCCTTGAGATTTTTCAAAAAGTTACCTCCCTTTGGGGTTTTGCTAAATTTATTCTGTTGATTGCAAAACTGGCAAATGGACAATTATGTTCTTTACTGAGACATTTGAAGTATGATTATTTTCATTTTGAACAGATTTTGCAACAGTCGCTGAAACTGGTACAAAAATAGAGAAAAACTTATTCCTGTTGGTACAAGGATATAAAGCAACCAAGAATTATTATAATACATGTATATGCTCTATTTGATTTTACTGATTATTCGGATTTAGTTTAGTTTTATGATCTTTTATTTATTTTAAACATTTTTTTGAAATTGTGGATTTCCTATGTTTGGGTTTTAGTGCTGTTGAATGAGGAATAAATTTCCGAAATAGCCATACAGCTCATATAAATAATTGCAGTTGAAGTGAACAAATGTGTTATTGTCTCATGTTCATTTACTCCATATCCTTTCGTAAAATATACATTTACAATGAAACAAATTTTATCAAAGGAAGCGTATATATAGGTTACTACTGACAAAATGACTTACTTTCATAAATCTTCAAGTAGCCAGTCTTCGTAACTCCAGCAGCAGGCTCTAAAATAATAATTGTAACAATTACTGTGAATGCTTAAAAAAGAGTGGGCCTTAATAAATGCCTCGCCTGTCCTTGCTTGGCCTCTAAATTGATGTGACATATAACTGACCTCATCAGAACATGCTCACTTGGGTCAATGACAAAACCCATATATGAAAAAGAAAGAAAATGGCCAGGGGTGAATGTTTAGGAGACAACATCCCATTTCCACGTTAAAACGACCAAAAACAAAGCATCTATGGGTCACCGTATGGTCTTCAACACAGTGAGGAACCCATACAGCATTCCCGAAATGACCCCAAAAGGTAAAAAAGTGAATACAAATGTAGATCAATGGAAACAAACCACATCCAATAACCCGAATATAAAAAAAGCTAAAACTTCCGGTAAGAAGACAAGGATGTATGCCATTATGTACTACCCTTAACAAACCCACATACAAAATATCATCTACAACAAATCATAGATACTGAGAAATTTAACATGCTCAGTAGACCGTTAAATTTAGATCAAGAACAAAAGTCACCTGTCAGTCCACAGGGGTTTGTTAGGAAGAAAATAAAGCTCCAACCCTCTAAAAAACCAAAAGGGAGGAATCACAAAGTCTCAGCATTGCATAGTGTACTTTTTCAAATCAGTCTAATGTATATTCCCTTCATGTATACATGTAGACACTGGCATCCGGTTGAAGCTTACTAAATATACTTTCAATATTTCTACTCATAATCTTGACCCAAATTGTTTACCATCAGATTCTACAAGTTAATGTTTTCTCTCAATGCGCCCTCGACGAAAGCTCCATCCATAGTGAATTCGGATCTGCAATTTTATTGGTCGAAAATAAAACACGTCCTTTGGTGCTCCTATGACGGAGTTAGTATGATAGTATGTGTTTTATTTTCGACCAATGAAATTTCAGATCCGAATTCACTTCAATGTCTGTCATGTAAATAATATAGGGGGAGTTTTCGTAGAAGGCGCATTGAGGAAAACATCGACTTGTAGAACCTGATGGTAAACAATGGGGGTCAAGATGAGTAGAACTATTGAAAATATATTTAGTAAGCTTCAACCAGATGTCAGTGTCTGCATGTATACATGAAGGGAATATACATTGGACTGATTTGAAAAAGTGCACCATCATGGCAATGTTGGGACTTTGAGATTCCTCCCTTTTGTTTTTTTTTTCAGTGAGTTGGAGCTAACAAACCCCCGTGGTCAGTCTGGCATGTTCTACTCAAGACCAAGCTACTTACTAAATGTCATCGACCTTCTACTTATAATTATTGAGAAATGGACTTAATCAGAGAATCCTAGCGTGGCCACTAATCCGTAACATTGAGATCAAAAATAAAAGTCATATACCAGACTGATATGTACTACCAAAGACCAATCTGCATCAACTTACCACTCATAGTTATTGCTAAAATGGACTTGATCTTAAAGTGGCAACTAGATTGTATAAATGAGGTCAAGAACAAATGTCATATGCCAGACTGGCATGTACTATTGAAGACCAACCTACGTACCAAAATATTGTTAACTTACCTCTTATGGTTATAACTAAAATTGGGTTGATCAAAGAATCTTAACGTGGCCACTAGACGTACAGTTAAGGTCAATGACAAAAGGAATATACCAGACTGACATGGAATACAAAAGACCAACCTACATACTAAATATTATCGACCTAGCACTTATAGTTATAGAAAGATAGACTTAAGCGAAGAAAATTAACAAGGCCACTAGACCGTGCAATTGAGGTCAAGGTCACATGGTTTTGTATTTGTTAAGAAGCACTTGATAAGTGCTACTACTGCACCAAATATAATGTTCCTACATAAAAGGGTTTCTAAAAAAAATGTATTTAGTAAAACTTAATGCTGTCGCCGTCCTAATACTTAACACGCCTATGCCTCGCTTTCCGCGACTTTCGTCGCTGGTGCGACACAAATGAATCCCCGAACACAAAATACAAACAAATGTACCAGGTTAAACCCTTTTATGTCTTTTTCATAGTTTTTAAATAAAACAATGATTGTATTCTTTATTACAGACTTCATCTTCTGTAACAATATAACTGATTAACTACTGTGACAGTCATCATATGCGGATCCAGAGGAGCTCCTGAAATAGGAAACCCACATCTGAAAAAGGTTTTAAATTTTTTGGAGAATTTCGGAAAAATTGACCAAAAATGGTAAAAAGAAGTGGACACCCACCATTTTTGTGGAACCCTAGCCTCTTGAAGACATCTGACCAACCGGTGAACATTTTGAAATTCAACAACTTAGTCCATGGTAATTTTGAATGATCGGTACTCGTGAAAAAGGCTGTAATTGAGTAAGAGACACGAAATGGGTGAATCCGTAGCACCGCTGACTAAAAATAACATCTTATGTCATTCCTTTTTGCACAGGTTACATATGTATGGCACGAGTTATTTCATAATGTTTAATCGATATCCGTATTCCTATGGACGGTCTCCTCATGCAAGCATTGGGCCGTAGCAACGGTCGATTAAATAAAAGTGACAACATTAGAACATTTCAAAATTTAAAAGTAAAATTGATTTTTATTGATAAATACTTACCACTAAAAATTTTGAGATAGTCCCCAAGAGACATCTGAACAGCAGGATATACCCAAATATTAAGACATTTTGAGAAGATCAGTTTATAGATTGATAAGGAACAGCTTCCCATAATACTACCCATTCAATTTCCTCAAAACTAGCAAGACAGAGTGTGAATGGGGAGCAAACCGAAATAGATGGAACCTTTAATTTATAGTGGTAAGTATTTATAAATGAAAATTGATTAAACTTTAAAATTTGAAATTTTATAATATAAATACTATACCACTATAAATTCTTAGAATACAGAATCTAACAAAGAGCTGAACCCCTGAAGAAGTACAGACAGGTTGAAGATTTATCCTTTGTGCAGATATTATAGGTCCAAGTAAAAAAAGATTATCAGCATGAAAGATCATAGATAGCAGGTAGTGGTCTTTGAAATAAAAATGGACATCTCCAAAACCCTGCTGATAAAACTTCGACCATAAAAGCTGAGCTGAAAAGAATCCAAGATGAAGACATAGCTCTTACCTCATGTGACGAGCTAAAGTTTGTTCACCAGAAGATTTATATGCAAAAAATAGTGTTGCATAACCAATTCGAAAAAGATTTAGACGTTAAATCTGAAATAAGATTAAAAAAATCATTTGTAGGAAGCAAATTTAACAGTTCAAAACGTGATAATTGAGATGAAAGTACCAATCTAAAATCCCAGCCGGGAACCAGTCTTTTCTGTTTAGGCCTCTCTAGGTCAAAGTTTCTAAATAATACATCAAGAAATTTATTACCAAAATCAGTGCCATTTAAAATAGTTAAAGTTATAGTTGATAGTAGATGGTGACGGGCCTTTATTCTCAACGAGATGAACAAAAAAAGCCTGCTAGTTGTTGAACAGTAGCTTTGATAGGATCAAAGTTCCGCTCAGCACACCAATCAAAGAAGATTGACCACATGGAATGTTAAAGTTCTAGTTGATAGTAGATGGTGACGGACCTATGTTCTCAAAGAGATGAACAAAAAGGCCTGCTAGTTGTTGAACAGTAGCTTTGATAGGATCAAAGTTCCGCTCAGTACACTAATCAAAGAAGATTGACCACTTGGAATCATAAACAATCTCTGTTGACTGTTGGACAGCTTTGAGATGTGATTGGTAGCTCCGACAGGAAAACCTTTCTGTCGGATTCTCTTCCAAAGAGTAATCATGTGTGAAGATGCAGGTTTTCCTGATTTAGATGCAGTATTCTTCCTTTCGACTGAGATAGAAGATTCACTCTAAGAGGAAAAAGAAGTGGCCTTACACATGAGTGACGCAGAAAATCTGTAAATCAGGCTACTAGTATTTTGGCCAAGGTGGAGCAATAAGGATGATCTTGAGGGATTCCAGAGACACCTTTAGAAGGGCTTGGGGAAGAAACCTGAATAAAATGAGGGAAACCGTAAGCAAACATCCCTTCAATGAGACTGGCATTGCGTCCACAAGGTATGCTCGTGGATCTGAAACTTGAGAGACAAAGATGTCTAGTTTGCGATTCAGTGATGTAGCAAACAGATCCAGATGAGGTCGACCCCAAAGAAGACAAATGGCATTGAAAATTATTTGGAGGAATTCCAATTCCGTGCTCACTGGTGCTAGAGAATGTGACAATGTGTCTACTAGAACATTGAGGTGACCTGGAATTTGCCTTACAACCAACTTAATCTGAAGTTCTGGTCAAAGGAGGAGAATCCTCTTGCAAAGAGAAAACATACTGAAACAATAGGTGCCTAACTAATTTTCCAGATATGCTACCATCATTGTATTGTCTGTTGCCAGAATTAGTAACTTGCACTGAAGAGTAGTTTTGAAGTTTGATGTTTTGAAGTGACACAGAGCCAATTTAACTGCTTTTCATCTCTATCGGGGTTGATGTTGTACAAGAGATCACATGATGCGACCTGAGGTCAAACTTTCCTCTAGGTACGCTCCCCTACACAGGTTGGAAGCATCTGTGTAGAGAGTGAAAGTAGGTACTGGAACTGACAAAGGTACCTCTTTCATCCTGTCTATTGACCATTGAAGGTGAGGTTATAGCGAGGGAAGTAGAGGGATATTTGCTTCCCAGTCTTAAGAACACGGAAACAAATACTGAACAAGATAAAACTGTAGTGGTCGAATGTGAAGGCTTCACGTGGGAACCATATCTCCAAAGGAGTTTAGAAAACCTTAAAGTTGTGAAAACTGTCTGACTGTTACAAACTGGGAGAGTTGGAACACCAGAATTCTTAGACAGAGGGATATAATATTTCCTCCGGTGGAAAATGAGACTCAGTTCTGTTCTGTAATGTTCCCCTAGAAACAGGAAGTCTGAGAAGGATTCAACTCTGACTTCTTCCAAGACACCAGAAAACCCGGACTGAGAAAATGTTGAATTACATTTTCTGTTTGTAAAGCACTCTATACAAAGAGTCGTCCAAATAAGAATGGATATGAACTGACAGTTTGTGTACATGAGCTGTAACTGCTTGAAACACTCTTGTGAAGGTCATAGGAGCTACTGAAAGTCCAAAAGGGAGTGCTCAAACAAAATGGCGAAACTTCCTGACATGAGTAGCAATAAAGATAAAAAGATAAGCATTTATGAGGTCGAGATACACCAGGGATAAAAATGCTCTGAAAAAAAACGATTGGTTTCCATCTTGAAAAGTGGCATCATGAGATAAGTGTTCAGGACTGACAGATCTATTACCGTTCTCATACCCCAAGTTTTCTTTCGAACTAAATAGAGACGTGGATAAAACCCCGGAGACTTGGTAAAATTCAGAACCTTTTCTACAGCTCATCTCAGAATCTAGCACTGAACTTCCCCTGATAGGAGAATTCGCTTATTTGTGACTGAAGCCTGAGACATAGTAATTGGAATCTCTGACTGTGGTGGTTACTTGAGAAACTGAAGATGAAGGCATCCCCGAAACCTGTGGAGATCTTTTCTCACGGACTCAAGAAGTGAGTGAGTCTCACTCCTGTGGGAATAGATATGAAAAGATGAAACTGTTCCTCCCTCTGAGGAGGTGTCAGTAATAAACGAGGAAGCATATTCCTATTTAAGATTCCCTGCCTTCTTATTTAGTTTTTTGTAAGAAATGATGAAGCAGTAAAGGTAGTTTAGGGATTAATTTTCTCCTTCTTGTGGACCGAACAGGCAGGAGGATTAGAAAGTTGTTTGTCATTGTTTAACTGTACATTAACCTTGACAGGTTGTGGTAATTTGATGATTTCCTCCTAAACTTGCTGAACATACAAGCCGAAAATCTTATCCAAATGAGGAGAAGCAAGTAAAGAATCCTTTGCAGATTCGCCAACAAAAGATTTCTCTTAAATTTCACTTCTTTTAGAAAAAGTGAAATTAGTGATAGTATCCATCAAAAGAACTTGCGAAAAGCCAATAGCCTGATCAACTTGCAAAAGTAAAGCTTCAAGGTCCGCCAAATCATTCCTTTTTTTAAGCAATGAACCGGCTGCAGCCAAAAAAAAATGTTCTGAAGTATCTAAGATGTGTGAAGTGTTCCTAAGCTGATTTTCTAACTTAGATCAGAGTGACGGAGGAAGTCTAATATAATCTATAGATTTTGATCCTAGCAGGGAAGCCATAGCTATATCTCAAGTAGGAACTGACTTTCCAATAGAGGATTTATGTATTTCTAAATCTTTAATCCTAAGTCAACCTGGAAAAGACAAAATAACCAAACCAGAAAAATTTTCCAGTATTACTACTTAAAGAAGCTGGTTAAAAAGCTAAATTTTCCTGAATGACCTGAAGAGCTGAAGACACATATTTAGATTCAGAAAAAGACTTCCTGGGACAATTCACATGATGTTTCAAAAGTGGACAAGGTCTTTTGAACGCTAGATGGGGAAGCAAAAGGGAAACGTGCCTTTTCCCTTAATAGACTCACTAGAACTACCTTGATCAGGAATAACTATTCTGTATAAGGTAGAAGAAACATGTTCCTTCTGAACAGAAACAGAATGTAGAGTTTCTTCCTCAACAATGAGGAATGAAGCTTCCTGACTCCCTGGGGCTGTAGAGTCTCATCTCCTTCTTCCTGACCCTGGCCAGGGGAAGAAGGTTCTACTGTGGCATCTGACTTGGACTCCAAAGCATCTCATTTATCTGAAACAACTTTAAGGTCAGATTTATGAAACTCCATTAGAACTTCTCTCACTTTTCTAGCTACACTTGAACTCTGTGAGGAGAAAAAGTCGCGTGGCAGCCTGGAATTATTAGGAAAATTACCGTAGACAAGCTACAAAATGAATTATACGTTATAAAGACTTATCAAAGATCAGGTGATCGTATTGTAGAACAAAAAACTTCCTGGACACTTTCGACATGCCAGGAACTATAAATTGCAATAGTCTGTCCGTTGTTCATGCTTGCAAAAAAAACCAAAGTAGGATCAAGAGTTTCACACTATTTCGTATCAATTACTTTTTGGTAAAATTTAAGATCAAACACACTTTTGCCTTACCTCACAAAATAAATTCCATGTTACATTTGACACTCTCTGTTCAGTCTCTTTATTTCATCATTATTATCATCTTCAAATAAGAATAGAAGGACGGGAATTGTAAAACCACTGTTTAAAATTCTTTGGTGGAGAACATTTAAGCCATGGCACAAAGCTGATGTCTAAAGGTGTGTTTGCATCTAAAACGGTCGAGTATATTATAATAAAACTGTCTACATGGGTGATGGTACTCTTGCTTCTGTCAGGTGTAATCTGTAGAAGGTTTGCCCTGAAGTCCTGTGCTGGTTGATTCAACTGCGGGTGTTGGCAATTGGTTCCAGTCACTTACTGTTCTTTTAAAGAAGGCATTCCTGTAAATGTTACTGGAAGTTCTTTCTTGGTAGTATCTATGTCTACATTGGATACTTGTGCTAGATCGAAGATAGCTATCACATTTGATGTCGACTAAGTTGTGCTCGATCTTATACAGCATAGTCAATCTACTGTTTTACGTCGCTGTTCCAGAGTGGGCCAATGCAAGTCTTCTAGCATGTCCATGAGTTTTGGTGGTGTAGTCTCTGGTGACGAACCGCGCTGCGTGACGGTGGACATTTTCATGGGCTTGGTCTTGCTTAGGCTGGTAGGATCCCATACTGACGAAGCATATTCGACTGTAGGTCTTACTAGGGTCAAATGGCTTCTTTCTCGCATCGCTTTAGGACAGTCCTTCAAATTCCTTCGCACGAATCCTAGAGTTCTATTTCCCTTTAAATCTACATGATCAAAATGCTGGTCCCATGATAGGTTGTTTCTTAAGGTGATGTTAAGGTGACATCGAGGTACTTACTGGATACTCAAGTTTCAGGATAAGGCCATGCAGTTGGTATTTAGTCTAAAGTACTGGTTTGGACTTTTTCGGACTGGTTCTGATTATAGTGCATTTTGATGGGTTGAACTTCATTTGACAGGTCTCCGTCAATGTCTTAAGGGCAGTTAGGTCTATCTGTACTAGTCTGCTGTCATTCTTGTTGTTGCCTGTGTAGAATAAGATGGTATCATCCGCAAATAGCTTTGTTTCTGAGTGATTGAACATGTCTCTGGCATGTCTTTAATATAAGCAATGAAAATTAGAGGCCTAAGACAGATCATTATTGGACTCCTAGACAACTTCAACTGATGTAGATTTAGCCCTATCTAATATTACTCTCTGCTTTCTATTCTTGAGGTAAGCTTGTCTACAGTGAAGTGGTGTTACTGTTGATCCCGTGGTAAGTTAGTTTGTTGACAAGTCTGATGGGCGGAACCTTATCAAACATTTTGGCAAATTCTAGCAAAAGTGGCCATTTCGGAAATTAATTCCTCATCAGCAGCACTAGAACCCAGAAATAGGAAATCCACGATTTATATTTTTTTTCAAAAATGCATAAAATCAAACGAAACCCAAACAATCCGTAATATTAAATATGGCTAAAGACAAAACTACGATGGAAATCTATATTGTTGTGTGTCCGCGAGTATATTGTTCTTCTCAAAGGTTATGTGCTTTTATATCTTGAAAGAGATACATGTCAGTGAGAACGGTCTTTAATTAGCTGGGATGTGTCGTTTTCCATTCTAAGTATCGGTACTACCAGATCATCCCTCCAGTCCCGTGGTCCTGTGTCCATTTTATAAGGCCATAAAGTCAAAAACCTTGTGTTCGGTCGTTCCTCTCCTTTTATTCCTTGTTATTTTATATTTTGTTAGAATCTAATGAAATTACCTTTTAATTATGTTTGTTTTTTTTAAGTTTTTATATAGACGATTTAAAAGCTCATGAGAGCTTATGTTATATTGTTGTCATATATATCGTCTTTAAATAAAGCTTTTGAACTTGAACTTGAAGTTGAATATTTTATTCATCAAGTTTTTAGAACGGGTGGTGTTTCAAACAGATACTTAACTTACAACCATCAGTCACCGATATCATATAGATCTATGTACATTAAATATTTAAATTCGTGATACAAGATTCGAGTATTCTTAATCAATGACAAAAAGATACATATCTGTACGCCTTCGTCTGAATTGATTGAAGTTGCGAAATGCATATGGTAATAAAATACCAGAAATGTTCGTGTCACTTGTGTTGTCATCTAAACGTGTATTTTGTATAAATCGATATAAACAATGATAACAAAATAACACAGATAATGTATTTGAGGAGAAATTTACTTACTCTTTATTCGGATAGCATTTGGGCCACAACAGGCCATTTTGTTCGTATCCTGTTTTCCTATTTACGTAATTATTTTGTTCATGTGTAATGAAGCAAAAAGAGTTGGCAATGTAAACAATTTCTGACTTTCGGAACTTTCCTGCGTTTATCGTCAAATATCAACAGCAAACATCCACATTGAGACACACCATCAGCTCGGAAAGATTTTAAGAGATTGGATAGTTGGCAAAAGAATTAATAAACACTTCACTGCATTGTCTCTTTGAGATAGCCGGAAAATTAATTTTGCTAAGCCCCTTAGTGATAACGTACCTTCAACCGCGATCGACGAATAAGCTCGGGCCGAGGGTATGCTCGTATATCTCAATAATATTTATTGCAAATAAAGCCACAGAATTGGACAACAAGTTATTTCAAATTATTTTAAGTCCTATCCAAGCATAAATAAGAGAGCCCCAAATAAGTACAAAAAATTATGATGACAAAGCAGAAACACAAAAAAAAATAACAAAGCGGAAGAAAAATAAAATATAAATATAGGAAACTATATTTTGCCGTAAAGATGTGAACTTGGTAGATAAAGGGGGGTTGGGTACCCGGCATAAACCGGTTTAACTTTACCGCTGGCTTTTGCTAGTGCCGGTACCAAGTCCGGCTGTCCCGAGTTCATATCAAATGTCTTTTGTCTTATTGGTATTTTTCCTGTGTAGGTCCCTGGCATATTGTGGCATGTAAATATAATTTTCAGCCGTTGTAGATGCTTTTATTTTATTTGGCAATAATATTCTATTTAAACCTTTTAGATTTCTTAATAAAATTGCATACTCTGTTAAAGATCACTGTATATAGATGTATAGCACTATCACTGTATATAGATGTATAGCACTTGATTTTTTATGATCTAAATTATGTACTAAAATTTAACATGCGCATCCAAAAAGTGGCAGAATAATAGAAGTAGTGGAAGTAGAAGATAGCAGAATTAGTTTTATAATTGTAAATTTCAGTCCTATTAGTTTCAATTACATCCTGTGTATAGTGTTTTGCTTATAAAACATTATAAAAAATATTTAAACTTTGGATAAACAGGTATACTATAGTATCTCGAGACATCAAACAACACCAAATAGCGGAGGCCCAATACATTCTTTTTCTTGTCTCAGGGAATGGTGATTTTAATATTTTCTTTGCAGCTCCGACTGGGACAAGTCTTGTAACGTCCCTCTCCGAAAAGTCCAGTCATTGTTCTAATCTCACAGTGGATCGACATAGCAACATAATTTAGGCACCAACCATTTTACTTGAGTGGTGGCTGAATTTACGAGGACTTATATGACTGTTGGGGAATAGGTGGACTCAAAACATCTGACTAAGCTTGGGAGGGTGTTATATTAAAGAAGAAACACATTAGTTTTGTATTTTTTATGTCACTCTTGGTTTATAATTGATAAGTCAAGTAGAGTACGATATATTCTGAAAGATAGTCGATGTACCACTTGTTTAAACACCAAAAAAGTATCCAAAGAAGAAATCCACCACTAAGCAACAGTGAGGAGGTACCCAGCTCGAACTATTTTTGCCTTGAAGTAACGTAGAGGTTTCCAAGATATTCTATTTTGCAATACATTTATTATAATTCAGAAGACTTTTCCTTAACAAAAATTAATTAGAAAATTCAATCTATCCTGCGTAAGATTTTTATAAATGTGGCCAGGGGGTGATAATACCAAAAATTGCCACATGGCTGAGGGTTTCCAATTTTTCCACGGCTACCCTATGTTCATGGTTCAATGATTTTTTCAATAATGATGGGCTTAAAAAAACATTCAGTATAATAAAATCAAGAACATATAGCTGGAAAGGGGGGCGTGACAGATCAGATTGTTAGCCAGGGAAAACATTGTCAACCGATGGGAGGGTGACAGAGCAGATTGTTACTCCTAGAAAACATTGCCAACCTCTGCTTTGCATCGGTTGACAATATTTTCTCGGGGTAACAATCTGCTATGTCACCTTCCCAGCCATATGTTATCTATGTAATGTCAAATTTCAAATTCGGCAAAGACAACTCAAACCAACTTTCACTTGAAACTGCATGGCAATGAACGCAGGAGTAAGCCATATAAAGCTTGAAGCAGTCCAAGTAATCTGAATCGTCCGGATCTTTTAAGTTCGGAGAAGTAACCGTTAACCAACCAAGAAGACCAAACCGACGAATTCTGATAAACCAAGAGTTGATAAGCCAAAGATATCCAAGACGCTCTTAAAGACCGCAAAAAAGAAAAATGGAGAGAAGAAAAATTAACAAGTTCAAGTTCTTTTATTCTTTTATTCTCCCAACCCAATGAATACATAGGTTTAGTTTTTTATGTTGTCTTGTATATCACACTGTAAAATTTTGGTTTTGTCTTCGTTGGTGATGTTCGTTCTTCTGGTTTTTCTGGTTAATGATTGAATACTCAAGAGAATTTCAACGGCTTTTCAAACTTTTACCTTGGTACTGTTTGAGGGTTACAGTAGTAACACGTACCATGGATTTTTATTGGTTTTGTCTAAGGGTTAGAAAATGGCATTTCCAATCAGCCTCAAATCGGAACTTTCAAAACAATATATACCGCACTGATAGTGTGACGGGTGTCACTAGTGGAACAGGACATGCTTATACCCTTCCGGAGCACCTGATGTCACTCCCGGTTTTCATGGGAGTTCTTAGTTCTTTATGTCGTCCCCTTTTTTATTTCCATGCATTGTGGCTGTCTCACGTCCTTGTTTTGTCTTTGTTTTTCTCTGATGCCGTTTTTGCCATGTCTTTGGACTTCGATATTTGTAACCATCACTTCCCTAGTTCCTTTGGTATTCTACTGCCGTTGTTACAGAGCAAAGAGGTTACAAAAATTTATTCACAATTAAACAAAAAAAAACAAACATAAAGAAACCAGTCCGCCAAAGGTGAGCAGCTAAGAAATCCCTGGTAAAACCAACTAAGGAGACCGCCAAATGTCCTGAAAATCAAGACACCAAAGAAGTAAAGTCAAGAGTTTATATATTGACATATGCAGACAATTTTTTTAATTTGATTACCTCCAAAATCTTTGAGAAAATATCTAGGCTGTAATTTATCGATGATCAAACCCTTTTTGTTTGTTTGTTTTTATTTATTTATTCAAGGACGTCATAATTTACGTACAGTACGTGCTCCCTCGTTATACCGCCCCTCTTTAGAGGCGGTCTCCCAACTTATCGCCAACCATTTTCAAGGTACATTTTTCAAAAAGTTGTATAGTTTCTATGTAACTTATTTCCTCGATATATCGCCACCCTCACTTATCGCCAAAATTTTTTCTGGTCCCAAAGGTGCCGATATAACGAGGGTGCACTGTATTTGTTATTTTCATTAGTTGTTGTCGAAAAAGGCAGCTAAACATGTGAAATAAATGGTAAATTACGTGCAGGACCAAGGATACCACAGCCATACTGAAACTCGATATGAAAAGTGATAGTTTGAAATACATTCTTCAATACATAACATAAGTGGAAAATTATATGAGCTTTTGGGTTGTATTTTCGACATTTCGATAAAAAGGAACGACATGTTTTACGCAAATTTCAACCATCAACAGAACAGACTGTTGGACAAAGGGTACTCCTCTCGGGGGAAATAATGTACGTATATTGTTAACAAAGGGACAAAAAAAATCAAGGATGTCTAACTGCTTGTTTCATTGAACTGCGAGTTTTAAGTTTGGTACCACATTTTTCCATTAACAATTATAAAAAAAAATCCACAACATTGAATCTGCCCCATTCAATGAACGTGTCTGCTTGCGATCTCAATATCGACATGCACCGACAAATTCAGTTTCAAAAAGGGTTGGGCCCAGTCGATGTTTTGCCATTATGCCAATTTTGTCTAAAGTTTGTAAACGTATTTTGTTGATTAATTTATACGCAATTTTACACAAATAACAATATTTTAACAAAATTAAAGTCTTAATTAAATTAATCCATCTCCTAGATACCGATAGTAGGAATTCACACAGTATCTTTATCAAGCATGCCTCAAAGGTGTTTTTAAGTTTTTTTCACAGAACATGTACATGTATATGATGAAAGAAGTCATCAAAGATTTATCGAATGGAAACAGATATGATAAAAAATATGACCTTTCCTTACTTTCTCCGTAGGATTGCATGTAAGAAGTATCGCGGATTTTTTAATAAAAAAAAATAATTATGCATGTCCAACAAAAAATTCATTTAAATCCATGCCTGATTGTCCTATACGAAGATATTTTGCTGTCGAATAATCTAAAACATTTATGATCACTCTAGAGACCTTCCGAATCTTCATTTTTGGTCACAATAAAAAGCGCTTGCAAACCCCTTTGAGAAAGTAAAAAAGTTCAAGAAATATTTTAAGGCATAATTTGCAATTGTACCACCATTTCTGGGAGATACCGAGTAGAGTGAATCGAAATTTTCAGAATATCTTGGGATTTGAAAATTTTATATGAATTTGTTAATCGAAATGTTTTGCATAGTTTTACACAATTGCAATTACGAACAAATAAACTCGTAATTATATGTGAAAACGCATTTTCCCATAGAGTTTTATGATGTTAAAAGAATTTTTAAATATCCTCATTAGATTTCTTTTCCTAATTATGTATCTTACTTTCTAGGAAATATACTTGACATTATCAAAGGCACAGGGTATCGTCGTATTGATCAGATATCACCTATAACTGTTAAGCCAGCTAGTCAAGTTGAAGTACTAAGCAATATGATTATTGAGTATTGAACATTTTTTAAAAAGACTAAAATTTAAGGATTTAGGGATGTGTATAGCTGTAAAGAGGATCTGCTAAAAATAGGATCTGCTAAAAATTATACAAGACTGGTGTAAAGAATTGGATGGAATTAAATTTATTGGAGCAATAATTGTGGATCTGTCAAAAGTAAAATTGTTTACCACCTGATATCTTATTATGATAATAACATTGTGTTTAGCAATGACTATGCCAAAATAGTGGTCAGGGTTGAGACCATAGTGCACGACCCGAAGGGGAGTGCACTATGTGTATTCAACCCTGACCACTATTTTGGCAT
>MJUU01043283.1:67472-78141 GCA_002080025.1 Modiolus philippinarum
TTCATTGACTATGTTTCCTCGTACCATCCGGCCATCAAATACACTTTTAATATTACCAAAGATAGTCTCTCTTTCCTCGACATTAACTGTACCGTAAAGGATGGGCAAATTTCCACCTCAGTGTTTTATAAACCGACAGACGCCCACTGTTATTTAAATTATGGGTCCTGTCACCCAAAGTCATGCAAGGATGCCATTCCAAAGTCACAATTCTTGCGACTTCGTCGTATCTGTAGTGACGAGCAGGACTTCAGGACTCAATGTAACAGAATGAAATCCTTTTTTGTTAAGAGAGGCTACCCCAGCAAAGTTTTGGATCGAGATATGAATTCAGTTTCCCGAGTGACCAGATCCGAGGCTATGGAGAAGAGGGTGTGAAATACCGACGATCGGGTTCCGTTGGTCCTGACATACCACCCTCACAATGAAGCTATCAAAAACATTTTGATACGCAACTTCAAATCTATAGTTCTCGAGGACGAGCATATGTCGGCAGTTTTCCAGGATTCGCCTCCCATTGCAGCCTTCAGAAAAGGGAAGAGTTTAAAACAGCACCTTATTACTAGTTCTTTCAAGAGTGCTACTCCTCAAACTCCCTGTAAATATAAGGGCACTAGACAATGTAAGCGATCTCGCTGTTCGACTTGTCCTTTTACTTGGGAAACCGATGAAGTAGTAGGGCCGGCTAACGTTTTCAAACTAAAAAATTGTTCCACGTGTACTACTGAAAACGCAGTGTATGCTGTAGGCTGTAAACGCTGTAACATGATCTATGTGGGTGAGACTTGCCGGAGATTGGGTGATCGCTTTGTCGAACATAAACAGAGCGTCACAAAATGGTAAGGATTGCCCCGTAGGTGAACATTTTCGGCGAGCTTACCACAGCATACTGGACATGCATGTAACTGTCCTTATACAAACTAGTGCAGGTGAAAAACAACGACAGTTCCTTGAACAAAAAATCATCCATTTTCTTGGACCCTTTGGCATGAATGTTAAGAAGAAGTCTATTCCATTAAATTATTTATGTATTGAAGTTTAATATTTGCATAGTACAGATAACTAATGTTTTATCTCTCGTTTTTTGATTAAGTTCAAGATTTGGCACAATTTTTACAGGTAATTTCTGTGACACGCCATCAGGTCTGCCTTCTCTCGTCATATCCATCTTTTTCTCCGTATTTAGCCCGGTAGTCCTCTAGTCGAAGGCCATATAGGCCGAAACGTTGGGCAGTCTCCCCTCCCTCTCTTTCCATTTTTGTCATTTTTATGTGTTTTTTAATTTGTACATTTTGTGTTTTTATCTTTTAATCGTGGCCAACTATACCATTTTATTTTGTTTCATAGTTAATTTGTGGCCATCGCACAACATATTTATATTTTTATCTATAATTTTAGTTTGGAGGATAACATCATCCCATACGCTCAGGGCTTACACTGGATATTCCTTTAAATTTTAATCATTCCATTTCCAAATATTTGTGAAAATCGTCTCAATTTAATAAGTTGTCAAATGTACGTATATGGACCGGACCTGATGTTAATCGTCTTGGCAAATTTACAGTCATAAATATTATTCTTCCATACTGTCAAATATTAACCATTGTCCTCTAGTGTGGCATTTTTTTCCGGCTTTTTTTTTTGACAGTAAAATACAAAAGGTTGAACAGATACAAGAAAGAACATAATAATGATAGTAACAACAGTTAGGAAGAATTGTTAGAAAGAACTGATTTATAGAAAAGATTAATTTGAAATTTTATAAATATACATTAGGATTAAGCAAACAATCAGTGAATATAGCTGCTAGAGTAGAACTGTCTCGTTATATCCTTTGGTTACATACATCAAAATACAAGCTGTGAAATATTTAGCACGTTTATACAATCATACTAACAACCAACTTTTGGATGATGCGTTTATACTTTCAAAGTCATTACATCAAAATGGCTCATATTCTTGGTTTACATTTGTAACCAATGTATGTTCTACAAATAATGTAGAAATAGATGAACTAGAAAAACTTGATTTTTTGATAGAAAAGTTTTCTTTTGAGAAGAAAATTAAAATAAACTTTAGAAATAATTATGAAACATTGTTTTTTCGAAAAACTAAATACACTAAATGAAAATAATAAAATATTTTTATACAGTAAACTTAAAACTAACTATGAAATCAATGAATATTTATTAACAGCAAATTTTGAATATAGAAAAAATATATGTAAAATGAGAATAAGTGATCATGTTCTAGAAATAGAAAGGGTCAATATAAAAAATTAAACAGAAATGAACGATTATGTCAGATGTGCAATTCAAAAGTCATCGAAGATGAGGTTCACTACTTTTTCCATTGTCCAAAGTAAAACAACATACGAAAACAATTTAATATAGTTAATCTTTCCGATACAAAAAACGAACAAGATAAATTTTTAAAACTTATGTCATCTCCGAATCATTTGCAGTTTGTTGCTCCATTTATTAAAAAGTCTTTAATACTAAGGAAAGTGGACTCTATAGCTGCATGATTCTTTATTCTATTTGCTATGTTTGAAATGTCTTGTTTATTTTGTACTGTGATTATATCTATTGCCATCAACTCCCAAGGGAGTAAAATTGTGCTTTTCAATAAACCTATATTTACCATTTTAAGAGAATCATTAAAAATGTGAAGATGTACAAATTGTCAAATGTAGCTTCCGTAAAAGTTGAGCTAGCATCTTCGTTTTTTTTGTTTTTGTTTTTGTTTTTGTTTGTTTGTTTGTTTTTTTGTCGTTTTTCTTCTATTTTCCTGCTTTTCTTATTTTCCTCGTGTAATTTAGTTTTTCAATTCTACCTTGCTACCATGCTACCTTGGTTTTATGCTTTGTTCTGACTAATCTTACATAGTTGGTAAAACATGTAGAATTGGTTAAAAACTGAATATTTGTTACTTATCTCAGGAACTCTTTATAGGTGGAAAAATTTAGTGACAGTGTGATTTATCACATAGTACAATTCAAATTTTTGATTATTTCAAACAAATTAGATGGGCATATAAAAATGTGTCAGATCATTTTCTCTTATTTTCATTCATATCATATTTACATAAAAAAGCATGTTCAATCGTCAATCGCACTAAAGATAATTACATGAAGCGATGACGAAAATTGAGATATACGTCATTGAAGTGAGTTTCAATTTGTCAATTTGTGGACAAATTCGACAGTTTTGAGCAGCAATTTAATTCTTAAACGGTAGGATTTGTAGATAAATGGTCATTAACAGTGGTCTAAGGTTACACTTAATTAAATGACTATAACAGAGACGTTAATTATGTCGCCCCAAAAGTATTTGTTATTAGTCTGAAAAAGTTTGTCCTGCCAATCTCAGAGATGGCACAAAGTTGGATCACCATGAGTAGATGTGCATAAAATCTTTTTTTTTCATAATGATCGCCATTTTCAAATTGGCTGCCAATTAACGATTTTTTGCAAAATTTCGCAAATGTACCTTTAAAAATTCAGAGTCAGTTATCTCTCAAAACACTGAGAGGACTTTCAAAAACCCACTTTAGTAACGTTCAGCATGAATAGAGAATCATTCTATCCAACAATAAACTTTCAAAATTCCAGACATTTTCAAGATTGTCAACAAAGACGGAGTGTTGTCTGATTGAAAAATTGTATTCAGAATTTTCTTTGATTCCACTTGTGTGAATAATTTCATATTTGGTCAAAAGCTTCATTATGTGAGTTTTACCTTATAAGAAATTTTCACATTCAAATGGCCACTGGTTAACGTTTAAAAAAACTGTCGATCAATTATCTCACAAAACGTGGTAGAAATGTTTAAAACGATACAACCACAGAATCTGTGCAAAGACGAAAACAAACAAAATGACCAGCTTTCAAGATGGTCGCCAAAAACTACATAATTTTTTTTACTTCATTCAATATCTCAGCAACTACTTTACAGAAATTCATATTTTGTATAAATGTTCAATAAGATTAGAGGAAGGAATTAATGATGAAATATTTTTCAAAATGGTCACTTTTTCCAAGATAGCTGCCAAACTGATGATACGTAAAAAATCAATTATATTCGATTTCAACGAAAATTGATTTGTAGCCACACAGATTATGACATGGCTGACATTTCCAAGATGACTGCAAACTTGAATACGTCACATTTTAACTTTGATAAATTCCAATGAAAATTGATTTTTAGGTATATTTTCGGATGCTGTTAGCAAGGTGAAATCATAGCGAATTGCGACTGCCATGTGTGACATCATCTATTACTTGTAATTGCAAATCTTATTGACATTGTATTCAACCCTCTCTGTGATACTGTTGTACTGACTTAAAATAAATCTGAATTGAAATCGTGCAGTTTTAAGTTTTTCTACCACGTTGCAAGATCCTGTCAGGTTATTATTGTATATTGTTTTGTAAATGTCATCTTTACCAAATAAATATGTTTAAGGATGTTTGCTGGCCAATTTTCAAAATAACAAGGATCTCAATATGATGAGATTTTTTGTCAGAAAATAGGAAAAGGAAGAAATTTAAGCCAAGTCAAGTCAAGTAAATTTCATTCAAAAATCGGATAATAAAACATAAGCTCTGTGGAGCTTTTAAAAAGCAAAGAAAAAAAAGACTATTCATATGTTACAGGTAATTTTTGAGATACAAGTGTTTCAAAAATGGCGGGAAACTGAACCCCTCTCCATTTTTCATAGGTTTGACATGGACAATGTTCACCCAATAAAAAATATTTCAAATACTACCAATGTCCGAATGCTCCAAAACATTAGAAAATGCAAACAAGGACTTGATGCAAGTATCAGTGGGAAAAAAATTGGGAGCAACCGGGAAAAAAGTCAGGCTTTTAAGAGGGTATGAATGTCCTTTACCGTATATAAAATCCAACAGAAATACATAAACCCCGGGGTGGGTACTTGAAAAAAATTTTGGCGGGGAGGTTCGGATACAGGTCCTGAACCCCGATCCCTTTGTAGACTACTTTTACGGTAATTTGTCACCCCATTGTAGACTTTCAATGTAAGTTTGCAACCCCATTGTAGACCCAGACGCAAAAATTAGCCAACCTTTAGAATACCAAAGTTTGTGACATAAGCAAAGCAAATTCTTATGAAAAAATAATTACAAACATTTCAATGTAATATTAATTCAGTTTTAATATCCCGTCTACTGCTAATGATGAATTACCAGACAAGCTCGGCTATAATGACAGATCACTGATATAATCCAATAAAGATGCTGACCTGTCAAGATTAACATCCAATCAAAAACCCCATGATAAAATGTTCTTAGTTTTTGAAATTATAACCCCATTAGAGACTTGATTTTATAGACCCCTTCAGAGGAAAAGCTCAAATGACATACCCCATCGTAGACAAAATTATGAAAAAAAACACCCCCGTAGACAAAATTATGAAAAAAACACCCCCGTTTGTCAAAACCTCCCCACCACCCAATATATAGTGAGTAGCCCCCCATCCCAACGGGACATAAACATGACCAGCGAACATCTTTATGAATCCAAGTTTTCTCAAGGACCATTAGCGCTTTTTTAGTTCACTAGAATACTTCCGGGCGTTCAATAGTATGTCCAAAATAATTTATATGGATTTTTAATCATAATTCAAACATATGTGGACGACAGTTACAAAAACAGAAAGTTTTAGGTGGAAAATGTAACAAGTTAATTTGCTTTGCTTTTATGAATTCGAAAACAAAATTAATATACACACCTGACTGAAAAAAAATAACGTCAGGAAAAATGGCGACCTCCTCAATGTGGTTTGTACTACTTTTATCTTCGTTAAACCCAGTTTCTCAGGGCAAACGGGGTGCTAAAATAAGATGAATACAATGATTATACATCAGTTATGAAATATATTGAGAAATAATTTAATGGCACATAAAGCAAACATAAAAATAAGCAAAAATAAACGCCGGGTACCGATATACAGTGATCGGGATCATTTGCGTGGTTGAATTTGGTTGGTTGTCCACATCATCAATACAAAATCGGTATCAGATAAACGTTTGATAAGGCAAATTGTTTGGCCCGGGTACACCTGCCTTCAGGTTTGATTATCTAACAACAGGTCAAGTTAAAGTAAGTCTTTCCTCTTTAAATTCTCTACTGATACGCATCCACAGGCACTTCTTTCATAGAAAATGTCAGTCCTGACATTTATTATGAAACAAGTACCTGTGTACGCGACATAGGTTTTTGACATGGAACAACGACAGTAGAATACCGTAAGGAACAAAGCGAAAGGAGTAGTATTTACAAAAGTTGAAGTCCAAGACCTGTAAAAAACAAGAACACCGAAACAATTACTGCAGACAGATACAAAGCACAGAAAGAAAAAACACAAAATTCAAAACCAAGGCACTCACAGTGTTATCATTACTATTTATCTTTGGATTTGGGTATGTGCACAAAGTAAGCATTGCATAATCTTTAAAATGATGAAGGAGGCAATTATATGGCAGAAGCAGAAGCTCCCATGAAACTGAAGTGACATCAGATGCTCCGGAAGGATAAGCATGTCCTGCTCTGTTAACAGCACCTGTCACACTGCAAGTGAGGCAAATATGTATGATGAAATTTGTTGCCATTTATGTGAACCCTAATGAACAACAACGGAGCTTCAGTGGGCAAATATTGGGTCCCTGAGTCCTGTAATATTGCCACAGGAATTCTCTCTACCAGGGGTTTGCTAGGCCTGGAGAATTCTACCCTTCCCGCAAATACGTGGATAAAGATTATACACTGATGATTCGGATATACCTGTCCTGCTTGGTGTCATCCGCCGGAATGCAGACTCCTCGTGGTCCTAATGACTTGGGGTTCTGCCTGGTTACTAGGGGGAAAACCGGGATCCCTCTGGTGTCACCATCCATCCCCGGTATAGAGTACTTGGCAGTTCTCACCATCCATCATAGATGTTATGGTACTTAATTGGGGAACCCCCGTATTTTGTTAGAACCAGAAATTACTCAAAACATCACTGTAACGTCCAGAAGTAACTAAATTATGCAATTTACTCTATTTACGACCACCCGGAAGATAAACAAAATGTCTGAGATCGCAAATGTCCATAAGGGAACCTCTTGAAAGTCAGAATGCGTAAAGTGAATGGAAATCGTGTTGTTATCGTTCATTGTCGTGACTAAAATTCAAGACTTTCATCCATGACTTTTGAAATACGTGGTAACGTGCAAATGCTCTCATGCCAAAGATACCGTTTGCATTGAAATAAATATTGAAAAGTTATGACTTGTCACTTGAAATCAGAGTTTCTGAAACTGGGACTTTTAACTGGTTGTGAATTTGGAACTGCACTTCATATTGGGTGCAGTTAAAACAAAATGTGGAAATGACTTGCTGTATGATTAATGAATGAATGCAGTTATTTCATGGAATGAGGTATATATATCATTGGGTATGAAGGGTTTGATTTTGGTGATAATATTGAAATGTGTAAATATGAAAAAGAAAGGAAATGGGGTAAATGTCAAGGAGACAGCATCCCATATCTAGGTTAAAACGACCCAAAACAAAGCATCTAGGGGTCACCGTATGGTCTTCAACACAGTGAGGAACCTCACACCATATAGCAAGCCCTAAATGGCCCCAAAAGGGTAAAAAAGTGGATAAATCAATGGAAACAAACCACATCCAATAACCCAAATATCAAGAAACTAAAATTTTATAAGAAGACACGGACAAGTCAATCACCAACATATACCTGACATGGGACAGGTGCAAAAATTGCAGTGGGGTTAAACTCGTTTTCTTGGATCCAAACCCTCCCCCTATGTGTGGTGAATGGCTAAAAAATAAATACACAAAAAGACTCACAGTAAAAATCAAACTAGAAAGAAGTCCAACTTATCAAGACGAGTACCCTTACAATGAAGTACATAAAACATGAAGACAATACACACAGGTACTGTCCGGACAAATGCTCGCAGTTACTGACAGCTAGCTAAGGACATAATTTCCGTTGATTATGACATCAAGCCTTCTTACATATGAAACTTCAATTGAAATACTTCTAAATAGATTTGGTATAACAACGTCATCAATTATGAAAGAAGAACATGATATTGTGCAATGCCAAATACTGCCAATATGAAAAATTGTTTAAATTTAGTTATGGTGTAAAGCATTTAGGAGATGATCAATATCTTTGCCAACAAAAACCAGAAGTAACCATTTAACAACAATGCTTTATTTACATGTATATCCTTTATGAATAAGTTTGTTCAACGGATTAATAAGTTTTGAAGGACAATTTTTGAATTTATGCGCTTTGTAAATCATATTGCCATAGAAGTTTGGATGTGAAATGCCCTGATGTATAAGAGCCCTGCATGTAGAACCAAATTTTCTTAATAAGTCAATGTATCTATAATTAAATTTAGAGAATGTTTTTATCAATTTATGATATCTAAACCCTTGAAAGTCATCTTTATTTGCAGACAATTAAAGAATTTCTGACAGAATGTTGATTTGCTTTCATATAGGAAAAGAGCAGTACTTATTTCGTTGATAATCAGCTTGATAAAATTCAAATCTGGTGTAATTTGAAAAACTCTATAGAATATAGTCTTAATGTTTGAAAAAATGTATAAAATATAGTCTAATGGCTTTGGTGTAATGATATTTTCCATTCCTCAAGCTTTTGTTGTGTGTACTTACACATATTCTTGGTTAATACAAATGTATGTTGCAGTATTTGATATATTTTCATTTTTCCCAATCTAAGTTGTGGCGATGCAAAATTCCCAATTTGTGGGATGGGGACCCATTTGAAAAGAGCTAAAATCATCCCTGTATGAGACAACACAAAAAAACTTACAGTGTGAAATCCCTTAAAAACTGGGAGCAACGACAGTTGGTCCGGAAGGGTAAGTATGTCCTGATCTGTTAATAGTGCTCCTCACATTGTAATTGAGTAAATCCAAGAAAAAGTCAAAATCGATAAAGTCAAATCAGGGAAGACATGAATCTAGCTGAATATGTCCGCTTTCATTTTGGACACTGACACGTCATATCTTTCAATGGGGGATGAAATTGACATAGGCTGAACAAATCCCTGCCTAAGCAGCTTTTGGGGCAGTGTTTTTGCTATGTTAAAAAAATCGCTGTACAAACTACATGCTTGACAGTATCGAATCAACTGTGAAATGTACACTCCATAGGCTCTAGAGTTAGGTATGTTGCTGCTAAGATAGGGAAAGTTCACAATTGGGAAGTTTAAATCATCATGCTTGTCATATAGCTTAGATTTCAAACGTCCATTTTCATCAATATACAACAAAAGATCTAGTACGAAGCAGAAGTAGGTGTATCAGTAGTTTATTTGATTTCAAGCTCATTGGGATAGATCTGATTTAGATATTCCTTAATGGACAATGAGTGACTTTGTATATTGTACCACTGGCTGTTCAGTGCTCTCATACACTTTCCAGATTCTCATGCTGATATATGTAAAATCCAATTTATATGGCTTTAATACACAGTGACAGTGAGTAGATGCTACTGTAGTAGTATGGTGAATACTTGAATACCTACATGTATATAGGTCTCTCACGGCATTTAAAACCCGGAGGGATGCCCACTCCATTTGCAATATAATTTTAGGACCGTTGATCTTCCCTGGTATCTGCTGACTGTCTTGCGACTTCACAGTCGAATTCTTTGGTGGGTCAATCTTTTTTGGTGTAGAAGGACTTTGAAGAACTCGAAGCCCTAACTACGGTATGCGCCGCCGTTAGCCTGCATGTCTTGGCCCCGAGAGACCAGGACCCATTCTACACGTTGAATGGTGCAGTTGCCCAGATCTCACCATCGTACCTGAGTACCAAACCCCATTCTACATGTTGCCCAGTTCTCACCATTGTACAAGAGTACTCTCCGGTACGATGATGAGAACTGGGCAGCTGCAATATTCAACATGTAGAATGGGTCTTGGTCTCTCGGGGCCAAGACATGCAGGCTAACAGCGGCGCATACCGTAGTTAGGGCTTTTTAAAGTCACTACAGAATCAGCACACATGACACTAGTTGGTTAAAGGGAAAATTCGCAAAAAAATAAAAATTCAATATTTTATTCCTCATATCTTAGTTAGCACAGAAATATATGTAATACTGTTCAGTTGTCTTGGATAACTACACAAGACTGAATTAATTGTGAGCAGATCCCGGTGCATCAACCGCCATATTGTCGTCATGTCAACTTAAAAAGTCACGTGATACCTAAAAACCACAAAATACCAAAACTCGATAAGCCCGTGAAAAAACAGCAAGTACAAAAACTCTGATCTGTCCCAATACAAAGTAATTTCTTTCACAAAATTCAACGATTTGTAATTTATTCAACAAAGAACTGAAAATTTGCAGCTATTTCTATTAAATATATCATTAAATTGATAATATATCCAGAACTTTTGCGAAGTTCCCGTGTTCACAAATTAACAGAAAACATTGTAGAAATTAGGATTTATATACAAGAAGTATTCATAGCTATGCAGGCGTGTATACACCATATTGTGTATTAACTGTTTATTGAGATGACAGGTGTCAGACCCATCCGACCACTTCTACCTGTATAAATCACTTGATCTTACCTGGAAAAATGA